>JAQOWT010000315.1:0-23795 GCA_030407085.1 Trichopria drosophilae
CCTAACTCCTCCCCCCCAATCAAAAAATCCCAAATCCCAAAAAAAACATAATTCCCCCCTCTCACCATACAAACAACCCCCCAAAAACCCCACTTCACCCCCCCCAAAAACCTTCACCCTACAATTTCTCCACCAAATTTTTTCCCCCTTCCACTCTCTCTACCCATCAAAAAATCCCAAAAAACCAAAAATGCCCCCACCTCTCAATCCCCATAATCCAAAAAAACACCATTCACCCCCCCAAAACACCTTTCCCACTAATACTCACCAAATTTCTTCCCCCTTTCACCACCCTCTACCCCTCTCCCACTCAAAAAATCACCAAAAATTAAAAATTTCCCCCCCCCTCTATACCATACCAAACCTCCCATATCTCACCCCCCCAAACACCTTCCCTAAATACTCACAAATTTTTTTTTTTCCCCTTCCACAACTCAAAGCAAAAAAATTACATTCCCAAACAACAAATTCCCCCCTCACATACCAAACAAACACCACTTCACCCCCCAAACACCATCCCTAATACTCCCAAAATTTTTTCCCCTTCCACCCCTCTCTCCCACTAAAAATCCCACAAAAACAAAATTCTCCCCTCATATACCAAACCAAATACCTCACCCCCATACACCTTCCTAATATCCCAAAATTTTTTAACCTTCCACCTCTCCCCCACTTTCAAAAAATCCCAAACAAAAAATTCCCTATCTCATATACCAAAATCAAATACCACTCACCCCCCCCCAAACACCTTCCCCTAATACTTCCAAAATTTTTTTCCACCTTCCACCTCTTCCCCACCCTCAAAAAATCCCAAAAAAAAAAAATTCCTCCCCCTACCTCCCTTCATCATAAAACACCAAATACCTCCCTCACCCCCCCAAACACGTTCCCCTAATATCAAAAATTTTTTTTTTTTTTCCCCTTCCCACCCACCTCCCCAAATCAAAAAATTCTCACAATTTCCCCCCCAAAAAAACAAAAATTCCCCCCCCTTCCACATAACAAATCCCAAAAAACATTACCCCCCCTCCCCATACACATCCCTAATACTCCAAAATTATTTCCTCCCCTTCCACCTCTCTCCCATAAAAATCCCAAAAATCCCAAAAACACCCCCACTCATATACCAAACAAATACACTTCACCCCCCCCAAAACACATTCCCTCATACTCCAAATTATTTTTTTTTCCCCATCCACCCACTTCTTCCCATCAAAAAATCCCAAAAAACAAAATTCCTCCCCCTCATATACCATAACCCCCAAAATACCATACCCCCCCAATACCTTCCCTAATACTCCCAAAATTTTTTTCACCTTCCCATCTCTCCCCATCAAAACCTCCAAAAATTCCTCCCTCATATACCAAACAAAATACATTCACCCCCCAAACAACCTTCCTAATACTTCAAAATTTTTTTTTTTTTTTATCCCCCTTCCACACTAAAATCAAACAATCTAAATTCCAAAAAAAACAAAAATTCCCCCCCTCCAATACCAAAACCAACACCCACACCCCCCAACCACCATCACCTAATACTCCCCACAACTTTTTTCCACTCCAACTCCCCCAACAAAAAATCCCAAAAATCCCAAAAAAACAAAAATTCCCCCCTCCCCATACCAAAACAAAACACCTTCACCCCCCAAAACCTTTCCCCTAAATACTCCAAAATATTCCCTCTCACCCTCTCATTCCCATCAAACAATCCAAAAAAACCAAAATTCCCCCTTCACATACCAAAACAAAAACCATTACCCCCAAACACTTCCCCTAATAATCAAAATTTTTCCCTTCCACCCACTACTACCATCACCACATCCCAAACATACCCAAAATTCCCCCCCACAAATAACAAAAAAAACTCACCCCCCAAACACCATCCCCTCAAATCCACAATTTTTTCCCTTCCAACTCCCCCCATCAAAAATTCCCCCACAATCAAAAAACAAAAATTCCCCTCAACCATACCAAAACCAAACATTCACCCCCAACACCCTTCTCCTAACATACAAATTTTTTCCCCCTTCCACCTCTCTCTCCAAAAAAAAAATCCCAAAAAAAATCAAAAATTCCCCCCCTCACATACCAACACAAAACACCACTTCACCCCCCAAACCACTTCTAATACTCCAAAATTTCTTCCCCCTTCCACTCTTCCCATTCAAAAATCCCAAAAATTCCCCCCCCCCTCATATACCAAACAAATATCTACCACCCCCAAAACCATCTTCCCTAATACTCCAAAATTTTTTTTTTTTTTTTCCTCCCTTCCACCACTCCCCAAATAAAAAAACTCACATTCCCAAAAAAACAAAAATTCCCCCCTACATACAAAACAAAACCACTTCACCCCCAATCCCCATCCATCATACTACCCAAAATTTTTCACATTCCAACTCTCTTCCCTCCATCAAAAAATAACCCAAAAATTCATCCCCCCTCATATAAAAAACTAATAACCCTCTCAACCCACCCCATACTCTTCACCTAATTATCACATATTTTTTTTTTTTTTCCCTTCACACCTACCAACATCAAAAAAGCTCACAATTCCAAAAAAACAAAATTCCCCCTACCAAATAACTTACAAACATAAAAAACTTCACCCCCTCCCAAACACTTCAATAATACTACAAATTTTTATTCCCCCCCCCCTTCCCACTCTCCCACATATCTAAAAATCCCAAAATTACCTCCCCTATTCTTAACAACCACCAAATATCTCACCCACCACAAAAAAACTTCACTAATTAATAAACAAATTTTTTTTTTTTTTTCCACCTCCCACCACCTCCCCAAATATAAATATCTAACAATCCCCAAAAAAAAAAATTCAACCCCTCTCCATTCCAATCCAATAACATTCACCCCCAAAAAACCATTCCTAATACTCAACCACATTTTTTCCCCTACCCACCCTCTCCACCCACTCATAAAATCCCCAATATAAATACCACAAATTCACACCCCCTCATATACATACCAAATAATACCACTTCACCCCCCCCCAAAACACATCCCCTTATAACTCCCAAAATTTTTCCCCCCCCCCTCCCACCTCCCTCCCAAAATCAAAAATCCCAAAAATCCCCCAAAAATTCAAAAATTCCCCCCCTCACCATACAACCCCCCCCAAATACCTCCTTACCCCACTCCCACAAACCACCATCCCCTACTAATTCCCACTAAATTCTTTCCCCCTTCCCACCTCTCTCCCAAATCAAAAAACAAAAAAATCCCAAAATAACAAAAATTCCCCCCCTCCACCCCCATACCAAAACCCAAATACACTTCACCCCCCAAACACCTTCCCCTAATCACCCCAAAAAATTTTTCCCACCTCCCACTCTTTCTCACCCCACTCACAAAAATTTTCCCAAAAAAACCCAAAAATTCCCCCCCACAACCCCCATACAAAACCCCAAAAACCACTTCACCCTCCCAAAACAATTTTCCCTAATACCTCCCCACAAAATTTTTATCAACCCTTCCGCCCACCTCTCCCCCAATAAAAAATATCCCAAAAATTCCCCCTTCATACCAAACCAAATACACTCACCCCCCAATCCCATATCCCTAACACTCCCAAAAAAATTCCCCTTCCACTCTCAAAAAATTCCCAAAAAACAAAAATTCCCCCACCTTCATCATACAAAAACCACAAATACAACCTAACCCCCCAAACATCTTCACCCTAAATACTCCAAAAATTTGTTTTTTTTTCCCCCCCCTTCCACACCTCCCCTTCTACCAATCAAAAAAAAAATCCCAAAAATCCCCAAAATTCAAAATTCCCCACCCCTCACCCTTACAACACCCAAATAACACCCCACTCCCTACAAACCACCATTCCCATACTACTACCCAAAATTCATTTCCACATTCACCCTCTCTCCCCAATCAAAAAAAAACACAAAAATCCCAAAAAAACAAAAATTCCCCCCCACCATACAAACACACCAAAAATCAAAAACCCAAAAAACACAAAAATTCCTCCTACCCCATCCACCCATACCAATACACCCCAATATACATTCACCCCCCCCATACACCATCCACTAATACTCCAAAATGTTTTACCCACATTCCACTACCCACTCCAAATAAAAAACCAAAAAAATCAAAAACAAAAAAAAATTCCCCAACCTCCAACCATACCAACACCAAAATACCACTTCACACCCCCAAAACCACCTCACCTAATACTCAAAAACTTTTTTCCCCCCAATTCACACCACCTTCATACCCCCTCAAAATAAAAAAAAAAACCAAAATTCCCCAACCTCCCCAGCATATACCAAACAACCAAAATACAACCTACCCACAACCAACAACCTTCCCATAATAACTACCACAAATTCTTTCACCTTCCCACCCTCTCTCCCCACCTCAAAAAAACACAAAATCCCAAAAACCAAAATTCCCCCCCCTCATTCTACCAACACCCAAAACCAACCTCACTCCCCCAAACTAAAAAACCTTCCCCTAATAATCCACCAAAAATTTTTCCCCCTTCCACCCTCCCCCCCCAAAATCAAAAAATCCCAAAAATCATCCAAAAAAAACACCTCAAATTTCCCCCCCCTCCACACCATACCAACAACCCCAAATACAACCATTCACTCACCCCCCAAAACCTTCCCCTAATACCCCCACAAATCTTTTCCCCCCTTCCCACCTCCCTCCCCACTCAAAAAATCACAAATCCTCCCAAAAATCCCAAAATCCCCCCCCCCTCATCCCATACCAAACCCCCCAAATACCACTTCACCCCCCCCCCTAACCACCTTCCCCCCTAATAATCCCACCAATATAGTTTTTTTTTTCCCCCCTTCCACAATCTCTCCCCACTCAAAAAATCACAAAAATCCCAAAAAAAAACAAAATTCCCCCCCCTCCATACATACCAAACCACAAATACCACCCGTCACTCCCCAAAACCATTTTCCCTAATACTACCACCAAATTTCTCCCCTCCCACTCTCTCCCCCAAATTCAAAAAATCCCAAAACCCCCCCATTCTATACCAAAACAAAAACTTCACCCCCATCCATCCCATCCCAACACTCCAAAATTTTTTTAATCCCAAAATCCCCTATCAAAAAATCCCAAAAAATTCCTCCCCCTCCATCCATACCAACACCAAATACCACCTCACCCCCCCAACCCATCTTTTCCCAATACTCCCACAAAATTTTTTTTTATCCCCCTCCCACCCTCTCCCCAATCAAAAAATACCCACAAATCCCAAAAAACATAAATCCCCCCCCTTCACCATACCCAACACCCCAAATACACTCACCCCCCCCAAACACCTTCCCCTAAAATATACCCCAATAATTTTTCCCCCTTCCCCACCCCTCTCTCCACTCAAAAATCACAAAAAAATCCCACAAAAATACAAAAATATTCCCCCCCCATCCATACATACCAACACCAAAAACCACTTCACTCCCCCCAAACCATTTTCCCATAATACTCCAACAAAATTTTTCACCACATCCTGCTCCCTGTCCCCTCCCCAAAATCAAAAAATCCCAAAAATTCCCCAACTTCAAAAATTCCCCCCCCCCTCCACCCAAATACCAACACCCCAAATACCACCCCACTCCCCAAACCACCATCCCTACTAATACTCCTAAAATTCTTTCTCCCTTCACACCTCTCGTGTCTCTCCCCACCCCCTCAAAACAATCACAAAAAATTCCCAAAATAACAAAATCCCCCCCCCTCACCATACCTAAAACCCAAATACCACTTCACCCCCCAACCCACCTTCTCCCTAATACCCCCAAAAATTTTTTCCCCCCTCCACCTCTTTCTACCCACCTCAAAAATCATCCCAAAAAACCCAAAAATTCCCCCCCCACACCATACCAAAACCCCAAAAACCACTTCACTCCCCCAAACATTTTCCCTAATAATCCCACAAAATTTTTCCCCTCCCACCTCTCCCCCCAAATCAAAAAATCCCAAAAAAAAAAATTCCTCCCCTCATCATACCAACACAAATACACCACCCCCCCCAAAACACCATTCCCTAATACTACAAAATTTTTTATCACCCCTCTCCCCCATCAAAAAATCCCAAAAATTTCCCTCCCTCATATACCAAACCCAAATACTACACCCCCCAAAAACCTTCCCTAATTACTCCCAAAATTCTTTTTTTTTATCCCCTCCACACCTCCAAATCAAAAATCTCACAATTTCAAAAAATCAAAAATTCCCCCCCCTCACCATACCAAAACAATACATTCACCCCCCAACCACTTCCCCCCTAATACTCCACAAAATTTTTTCCCTTTCCACTCTCATCCCCCAAAATCAAAAAATCCCAAAAATCAAAAACTCCCCCTCTCATATACACAAACCAAAATAATTCACCCCCCAAACCATTCCCTCATACTCCACAAATTTTTTCCCCCTTCCACTCTCTCCCCCATCAAAAATCCCAAAAATTCAAAATCCCCCCTCATATACCAAACCCCAATACACTCCAACCCCCCCAAACACCATTCCTAATACTCCCACAAATTTTTTTTTTTTTCCCCCTTCCACATAACCAAATCAAAAAATCCCACAATTCCCCCAAAAAAACAAAAAATTCCCCCCCCTCACCCATACAACAACAAACACATTCACCCCCAAACACCATCCCTAATACTCCATATTCTTCTCCCTTCCCACTCTTCCACTCAAAAAATCCCAATCCAAAAACTTCCCCCTCATATACCAAAACCAATACAATCCACCCCCATACAAATCCCCTAATACTCCAAAATCTTATTCCCCTTCCCACTTCTCCCCCCTCAAAAATCCCAAAAATTCCCCTTTCATATACCAAACACAATACACTCACCCCCTAAAACCTTCCTAATACTCCAAAATTTTTTAATTCCACCTCACCCCCCATCAAAAAAATCCCCAAAATCTCCCCCTCATCTAAAACACTATACTCTCACCCCCAAACACTTCCCTAATACTCCCAAATTTTTTTTTTTTTTCCCTTTCACAACTCCCCCAAATCAAAAAATCTAAATTCAAAAAAACAAAAATTCCCCCCTTAACATACCAAACCAAACCCACTTCACCCCCCAAAAACCCTTCCTCATACTCCAAATTTTTTCCCCCTTCCCACTCTTCCCCAACAAAAAATCCAAAAATTCCTCCACTTTCATATACCAAACCAAATACTTCACCCCCCAAAACCATTCTAATACTCCCAAAATTTTTTTTTTTTCCCCTTCCAACCTACCAAATCAATAAATCTACAATTCAAAACCAAATTCCCCCTCACCATACCAAATCCAAAACAATTCACCCCCAAACACTTTCCCTAATACTCCATTTTTTTCCCCCTTCACTCTCCCCCCATCAAAAAAACAAAAATCCCAAATTCCCCCCTCAAATACCAACACAAATACACTTACCCCCCAAACACCATCCCCTAATACTCCCAAAATTTTTTCCCCTTCCACTCTCCCCCCACCCTCCAAAAAATCCCAAATTCCCCCTCATATACCAAAACCAAATACACTCCTCACCCCCAAACACTTCCCCTACTAAATCCATAAATTTTTATTTCCCCTTACTCACTCCCCCAAATCAAAAAATCACCACAATTCCAATAAACAAAAATTCCCCTCACAGTACACAAACAACAATTCACCCCCAAACACATCCCTCATACTCCAAATTTTTTCCCCTTCCACTCTTCTCCCCACTCAAAAAATCCAAATTCCTCCCCTTCAATAACCAAACAAATACATTCACCCCAACACACTTCCCCCTAATACTCAAAAATTTTTTTCCCCCACTCCACCACTAACCCCAATCAAAAAATCCACAATTCCCAAAAAAACAAAAATTCCTCCCCCTCATATAACAAAAAAACACCATTCACCCCCCCACAAACCATCCCCCTAATACTCCAATATATCTCCCCCTTCCACTGATTCTCCCATCAAAAATCCCCACCAAAAATAAAAACTCCCCCTTCCTATACCAACCAACAAATACATTCACCCCCAAAACACCATCCCTAATTACTCCCAAAATTTTTCCCCTTCCACCTCTCTCCCCCAACTCAAAAAAATCCCCAAAAAACATTCCCCCCCCCCTATTATACCAACAACAACTACACTCACCCCCAAAAACTTCCCTAATACTCCAAAATTTTTCACTTACCACCTCTTCCCCAAATCAAAAAATCCCAAAATTTCCTCCCCCTTATCATACCAAACCAAATACTCTCACCCCCCCACAAAACACACTTCCCCTAATACTCAAAAATTTTTTCTTTTTTTTTCCCCTTCCATCAACCTCCCAAATCAAAAATCTACAATTCCAAAAAAAACCACAATTCCCCCAAATACCAAAACAACCATTCACCCCCAAACTCCCTAATACTCCAAACTTTTCTCCCCACACTCTCCCCCAAATCAAAAAATCCCAAAAATCCAAAAATTCCTCCCCCTTATATACCAAAACAATAAATTCACCCCCAACACCATCCCCCTCATAACTCCACTCAACATTTTCTCCCTTCACACTTCTCCCCATCAAAAAATCCAAAAATTCCTTCCTATATACCAAACAAATACACTCACCCCCCCAAACACCTTCCCCTAATACTCCAAATTTTATTTATTATTTTCTCCTTCCACTACCCAAATCAACAATCCCCACAAATTCCAAAAAAACAAAAATTCCCCCCCTCACATACAACAACAACCAACCTTACCCCCCAAACACATTCCCTCATACTTCCCTATTTCTTCCCTTCCACTCTCTCCCCTAAAAAATCCAAAATCCAAAAATCCCCCCCCTCAAATCCCAAACAAACACTCAACCCCCCCAAACACCATCACAAATAACTCCACAATTTTTTCCATTCCAACTCCCCCCAACAAAAAATCCCACAAAATCCAAAAAAACAAAATTCCCCCCTCCACATACCAAAACAAAATACACTTACCCCCCAAACACCTTCCCTAATACTCCAAAATTTTTTACCCTTACATCTTCCCCTCAAAAAAATCCAAAAAACAAAATTCCCCCCTCACTACCAAAACCACATTACACCCCAAAACCATTCCTAATACTCAAAATTTCTCCCCTTCAAACCTCTCCATCAAAAACATCCAAAATCCCCAAAATTCCCCCCCTTCAAATACCAAACAAAACCCACTCACCCCAAAACCATACTAATACTCACAATTTATTTCCCCCTTCAACTCCCCCACCTACAAATTCCCAACATCCCAAAAAAACAAAAATTCCCTATACCCACATACCAAAACAAACACTTACCCCCCAAAAACTTCCCCTAACAATCCAAAATTTTTTCCTTCCCACTCTTCCCCATCAAAAAAATCCCAAAAAAACAAAAATTCCCCCCCTCACATACCATCAAAAAACACTTCACCACAAAACATTCTAATACTCCCAAAATTTCTTCCCCTTCCCACCCTCTTACCCACCTCAAAAACTCCACAAAAATTCCCACCCATCCTTATACAACACCAAATAATCCTCACCCCCCAAACACCATTCCCATAATAACTCAACAAACTTTTTTTTTTTTTTTTTTTCCCCTTCCACTTACACACCCCCAAATCTAAAAATCAACAATTCCATAACAAAAATTCCCCCACTCCATACAAAACCCAAACACATTCACCCCCAAAAACCTTCTAATAATCAAATTTTTTCCACTTCCAACTTAAAATCCCATCCAAAAATCCAAAAATTCCCCCCCTCATCATACCAAAACCCAAATACACATTACCCACCCCAAAACAATCCCCTAAATACTACAAATTTTTTTCCATTCCACACTCTTCCCCATCAAAAAATCAAAAAAATTCCCCCCCCCACCATCATATAAACCTCAACCCACCAAATACACCTAACCAACAAACCCACCTTCCCCATAATACTACACCAAATGTTTTCACCTTCCACTCTACACACCTTAAAAAAACTCCCAAAAATTCCCCCCTATATAACAACAAATGTACATATAACCAAACCATAAAACCTTACCCTATACTCCCAAAATTTTTTTTTTTTTTTCCCTCTCCCACACCTCCCCCATAAAAATTCACAATTACAACAAAACACCAAAATTCCCCCTCACATACCAAATAAAACACAATCTTAACCCCCAAAACACCTTCCCTAATACTCCATATTTTTCCCCCTTCCACTACTATCCCCACTCAAAAATCCCAAAAATTCACCCACCCTTAATACCCAAAACCCATAAACCACCTACACCCAATCACCATCAACTAATACTCCAACAATATTTTCCACTTTCCAACTCCCCCCATAAAAAATCCCCAAATTCCTCCCCCTATATACCAAACGAAATATCTCACCCCCCAAACCACCATCCTAAAATACTCCCCCAAAATTTTTTTTTTTCCCCATTCAAAACTCCCAATCAAAAATCCCAAATTCCAAAATAACAAAAAATTCCCCCCCTCACATATACAAACAAACACTTCACCCCCCCCAAACCACCATCCCTCATACTCCAAAATTTTTCCCCTTCCCCTCTTCCACCATCAAAAAATCCCAAAAAATTCCTCCCTCATTAACCCAATCAAAATAATCACCCAAAAAACCTTCCCTAAATATCCAAAATTTTTTTTTTTTATTTTTTTTCCCTTCCCCACTACCCCAAATCAAAAAATCCCACATTCCCAAAAAAAAAAATTACCCCCCTCACATACCAAAACCAAAACACTTCACCCCCCCCAAACCACATCCCTAATACTCCACTATTATCCCCTTCCACTCTCTCCCCATCAAAAAATCCCAAAATCACCAAAAACTCCCCCCCTCATATACCAAACAAATACATTCACCCCCCAAACCCCATCTCCCTAAATACTCCCCACACATTTTTTCCCCCCTTCACACTCTCCCCCTACAAAAATCCCCAAAAATTACCCCCCTCATATACAAACAAAAACATCACCCCCCCCCCAAAACCATCCCTTAATAATCAAAATTTTTATAACTTCCACTCTCCCCCCAAACCCCCTCAAAAAATCCCAAATTCTCTTTCCCCTTCCATAATTAACACCAAATACTCTCACCCCCCCAAACACCTTCACTAATAACTCTAACAATTATTTTTTTATTTTCCATCACACCCTCCAAATACACAAAATACTCACAAATCCCCAAAAAAAACCCAAATTCCACCCCTCATCCTCCAAACAAAATAACCCTCCCCAAACACCTTCCCCTAATACTCCAAAATTTATTTTATACATCCTTCCACCACTACCCCAAATCAAAAAATCACAATTCCCCCCAAAAAACAATATATCCCCCCCTCACATACCCAAACAACAAATACCATTTCACCCCCCAAACCCCACCATTCCCAAATACTCCACACTTTTCTCCTCCCTCTCTTACCCCACTCAAAAAATCAAAAATCCCAAAAACTCCCCCATCAATACCAACAAAAAAACTCACCCCCCCCAAAACCACATCACCTAATACTCCCTCACCAATTTTTTCCATAACTCACAAACAAACAATCCCCAAAAATCCCAAAAAAAAAACAAAAATTCCCCCCTTCACATACCAAAACAAAACATTCACCCCCCAAACACCTTCCCTAACACTCACAATATTTTTTCCCCCTTCCACCCTCTCTCCCCACTCAAAAAAATCCCAAAAAAACAAAATTCCCCCCCCTCTACATACCAAAAAAAACATTCACCCCCAAACACCTTCCTAATAACAACATTCTTCCCCTTCCAATCTCTCCCCCAATCAAAAAAACCCAAAACTCCAAAAATTCCCCCCAACCAATACAAAAAAAAACTCACCCCCAACACCATAATCCTAATACTCCAAATTTTATCCCATTCAACTCCCCACCTAAAAAATTCCCACTCAAACAAACAAAATTCCCCCTCACATACCAAAAAAAAATTCACCCCTAAACACTTCCATAACACTCAAAAATTTTTTCCCCATCCACTCTCTCCCACTCCAAAAAATCCCAAAAAAACAAATTCCCCCCTTCACAAACCAAAACAAACACCATTCACCCCCAAGACCTTCTACTAATCCCAAAATTTCTTCCCCCTCTCCCAACCTCTCATCCCAACAAAAATACCAAAATTCCCCCCCTTCATTATACCAAACAAACTCTCACCCCCCAAACACCTTCCCTATACTCATACTCCCAAAACTTTTTTTTCCCTTCCTACACACCCCAAATCCAAACTCCAAAATCCCAATAATACAAAAATTCCCCCCTCACATACCAAAACCAAAACAACTTCACCCCCCAAACCTTAAACCAAAAACATCCCTAAAATTCTAACCCCCTTCCATTCTCTCCCCATCCAAAACCCCAAATTCCCCCCCCCCCTCCTCCATCCAAACAAATACATTCACCCCCAAACACTACATCCCAAAAAACTTCCACAATTTTTTCCCCCTTCCACTCTCTCCATCAAAAAACTCCAAAATTCCCCCCCCTATATACCAACCAACAAATAACACTCAACACCCCCCAAAACTCCTTCCTAATACTCCAAATTTTCACTCACCCACTCCCCCCATCAAAAAAATCCAAAAATTCCCCCTCATATACCAAACCAAATATCCTCACCCCCCCAAACACTCCCCTAATACTCCACCCCAAATTTTTTTTTTTTTTTTTTCCCTTCCCACACCTCCCAAATCAAAAAATCTCACCATTCCCCAAAAAAAAAAATTCCCCCCCAAACCTACACAAAAACAATTCAACCCAAAACACCTTCCTAATACTCCATCTTTTTACCCTTCACCACTCTCCCATCACACAATCCCAAAATATCCCCCCCAAACCATAAAACAAAAACACCCTACCCCCAAACATACCTAATACTCCACAATCTATACAACCCACTCCCCATTCAAAAAAATCCCCACATTCCTCCCCTCATATACCAACCACCAAAAACCTTCTTCAAAAAAAAAAATAATAATAAAATCTCTTCTACCCATATATCAACATTTAATCAACCTTTCCCCTAATAAAATAACCCCCCAACCAAACCCCCCATCAAAAACAACTCTAACAAATCCATCTAAACCCCAAAAAATCATCCAAAAAATCAATCATCCCCATTTCTCCAAATTTCTAATAAAAAACCCCCAACCCCCATAAAACAATTCAAAAAAAAAAAAAACAAAATCCTTTCTAAACCCCAAATAACATCCTAAAATCAATCATCCACCCATCTCCAAACCTTACTAAATAAAAAACCCCACCACCCCCCAACCCCCACAACCCCCCACCCCCAAAAAACATTTCTAAAAAATCCCCTCCTAACAACCCAAATCCAAAACCATAAAATCAATATCCCCCCCATTCTCCAACCTTCTATAAAACAACCCCCAAACCACCCCACCCTCAAAAAAAATTCTAAAACATACCTCTAACACCCCAATCAACATCCCTAAAATCACATCATCCCCATTTCTCCACCCTTCCCTAATAAAAACCCCCACCCCCAAACCCCCCTCAAAAAATTATAAAAAATCCCCCTCATTTACACCCCCAAAACAACATCCCTAAAAATCACCTCATCCCCATTTTCCAACCTTCATAATAAAAAACCCCCCACCCTCCAAATCCCCACTCAAAACAAATTCTAACCAAAATCCACCCATCTAACACCAAAATAAACATCCCTAAAACATTCACCTCATCACACTTTCCTCCATTCCTACTAATAAAAAACCCCCACCCCCCAAACATCAAACCCCAACCCCAACCCAAAAAAAACATTTCCCCCCCCACCAAATCCACATATAAAACCCCCCCAATATCAACAACATACTAAAATCATCATCATCCCCTTTTCTTCAACCTCCTAATAAAAAACCCCCACATCCTCCCCAACCTAAACAAAATTCTAACCAAAATCACCATCTAAACACCCACAAATCAACAATCCCTAAAAATCAATCATCATACCATTCATCCAACCTTATAATAAAAAACCCCATACCCCCCCAACCCCCTCCCTAAACACCAATTCTAAAAAATCCAATATATACAACCCAATCACATTCAATATAATAATTTCTACATTTCTCCAACCCTGAATACATAAATCCAACCATCCAACCCTACCCACAACCAAACCCCCATAAAAAAAAATTATAAAAAATCCCCCCATCTAAACCCAAATCACAATCCAAAAAATCAATCATCCCCAATTTTGTACCATCCTTCATAATAAAAAACCCCCCCCAAACCACAACCCCCCACTAAAACAAATTCCTAAAAAATACCCCATTAAACCCAAAATCAACATCCTAAAAATCACTAATCCCACCATTCATACAACCTTACTAATAAAAAACCCCCTAACCCCCAACACCCACTCAAAACAAATTCTATAAAATCCCCCTTAAAACCCCAATAACTTCCCTAAAAATCATCATCATCCCCATCACTCCAAACCTTACTAATAAAAACCCCCCACCCACCCCACAAACCAAAAAACCACCCAAATCTATAAATAATCTAAAAATCCCCATCTAACAACCCTACAAACATTTAAATAAAATCACATAATCCCCAATTTTCCAACCTTCCTAATAAAAAAACACAACCATAACAACAAAAATCCCCCCACTCAAAAAAAATTCTAACCAAAATTACTACCTCTAACCTCACCATACACATCCCTAAATTTCACTCATACACTCCTCCAACCCTTAATAATAAAAAACCCCCCCACCCCCCCAAACCCCAACAAAACCCCCACCAAAAACATTCTAACAAAATTACCCCCCTCTCAACCCAAATCAACATCCATAAAACATCACATCATCCCATTCTCAAACCTGCCCTAATAAAAACCCCCACACCCCCAAACCACACACACCCCCACCACACAAAAAACATTTAAAAATCCCTCAAACCCCAAATAACATCCATAAAAAATCAATCATACCCATTTCTCCAACCTTCCTAATAAAAAACCCCCCCAACCAAACCCCCACCTTCAAAAAAACTTCTAAAACATCCCTATAAACCCCAAATACATCCCTAAAAATCAATAATCCCCATTTCTCCAACCCTTCTAATAAAAAACCCCCCAAACCCCCATCCAAAAAATTATAATAAAAATCCCTATAAACCCCAAAACCAACATCCCTAAAAATCTCTATCCCCCATTTTCCAACCTTCCTACATAAAAAACCCCACCCCAAACCCCCAAACCACCATCAAAAACATTCTAAAAATAACCTCCTCTAAACCCAAATCAACATCCTAAAATTCATATATCACCCATTCTCCCAACCTTACTAATAAAAAAACCCCCCCACCCACCAAACCTCAAACCCCCCCCACCAAAACAATTCTAATCTAAATACCCTCTAAACATCAACACCATAAAAAACATCATTCATCCCCATTTCTCAACCCTCTAATAAAAACCCACCCCCAAAACCCCCACTCAAAAACAATTCTAACAAAATACCCCCATCTAAACCCAAAACAACATCCTAAAAATCACTCATCACCATTCTCCTACCTTACTAATACAAAACCCCACAACCCCCAAACAAACAAACACAAACCCCACCCAAAACCTTCTAAAAATCCCCCTTAAACCCAAATCAACACCTTAAAATTTCAATATCCACCATTTCTCCAAACCTTCTACATAAAAAACCCCACACCCCCCCCCCCTCAAAAAAAACATTAAAAAATCCCATCTAAACCACCACAAACATTCAAAAAATCAATCATCCCCAATTTCTCAACCTTACTAATAAAAACCCCCAAACCCCCCACTCAAAAAAATCTAAAAAATTCCTTAAACCCCCAAATAACATCCTAAAAATCATATCACCCATTTCTCCAACCTTTACTAAAAAAACCCCCACCCCCAAACAACACCCCACCCCAAAAACATTCTAAAAAATCCCCCCTCTAAAACCAAATAACACACCATAAAAATAATATCCCCATTTCTCCAACCCTTCTAATAAAAACCCCCACCCCCCAAACCCCCCCCACTAAAAAACCATTAACCAACTCCCCATCTAAACCCCAAATCAACATCCCTAAAAAATCACATCATCCACTTTATCTCAACCTTCCCTACATAAAAACCCCCCCAAACCCCCATCAAAAAAAATTCTAAACCAAATCACCCTCTAAAACCAAATACAACATCCCTAAAAATCATCATACCCCATTTCTCCAACCTTCCTAATAAAAAACCCCCAAACTCCCCCACCTCAAAAAAAAATTATAAACATAATACCCTCTAAACCCCAAATAACATCCACTAAAATAAATCACTCACCCCATTCCTACCAACCTTAATACATAAAAACCCCACACCCCCCAAACCCCCCACAAACCCCCACCCAAAAAAACAAATTCAACAAATCCACCCTTCTAAACACCCAAATACACACATAAAAATACCATCATCCCCCCATTTCTCCAACTCCTAATAAAAAACCCACCAACCCTCCCCCCCAATCAAAAAAATTCTAACAAAATCACCATCTAAAACCATATCCAACATCCCTAATAATCATCATACCCAATTCATCCAAACCTTATACATAAAAACACATACCCCCCCAAACGCCCCCATATAAAAAAATTATAAAATATTCCCCCACTCTAAACCCAAAAAATAAATTCACCTTTTATAACTTCTTATCCATCTCAAACTTTATTACCTAATTCACCCCACCCCCCCAAACCCAACCAAACCCCATCACCAACCTATAAAAATCCATTAAACCAAAACAACATTCCAAAAAATCAATCATCCCCATTTCTCCAACCTTCTAATAACAAACCCCCACCCCCAAACCCCCCACTCAAAAACACTCTAAAAAATTACCCCCTCTAAACCCAAAACCAACATCCCTAAAAATCATCATTCACCCATTCTCCAACCTTACTAAATAAAAAACACCTACCCCCCCCAAAACCCCCCATTCAAAAAAATCTAAAAAATCCCTAAACACCCAAATAACTTCCTAAAAATCATATCTCCCATCCTCCAATTATAATAAAACCCCACCCCCAAACCCCAAAACCCCCTCAAAAAAAATACTAAAAAATCCCATCTAAACACCCAAATCCAACATTCAAAAAATCAATCATCCCCCATTTCTCCAACTTCTAATAATAAAAACCCCAAACCCCCCAACCCCACCACTAAACAAATTCTTAACAAAATACCACTCCTCTAACCCCAAATAACATCCCTAAAACTTCATCATCCACATTTCCTCAAACCTTACTAATAAAAAACCCCACCCCCCAAACACAAACCCCCCCCCAAAACAATTCTTACCAAAATACCTCTAAAAACCCAAATAACACATAAAAATCACATAATCCCCATTTCTCCAACACTTCTAATAAAAAACCCCCCCCCCAAACCCCCCAATCCCCCCAAAAAACATTCTAACAAAAATACCCCCCTCTAACACCCAAAACAACCATCCTAAAAATATCATCCCATTTTCCAACCTTCCACATAAAACACCCCAAACCCCCATAACCCCCCACCCAAAACACAATTTATAAAAATACCCTCCTCTAAACCCCAAATTACATCAATAAAATCACCTCATCCACCATTCTCCTACCTTAATAAATACAAAAACCCCCACCCCCCAAACCACAACCCCCACCAAAAAACCATTTTAAAAAATCCCTCCTCAAACCCAATCAACAACCATAAAAATCACATATCCCATTTTTTCTCCACCTTCTAATAAAAAACCCCCCCATACCCCCCATCAAAAAAAATTATAAAACATCCCCTCTAACACCCAAAATATCAATCCTAAAATTCATATCATCCCCATTTCTCCAACCTTCTAATAAAAAACCCCCAAACCCCCACCTCAAACACAATTATAACAAAATCCCCCTCTAACCCCAAAACCAACATCCCTAAAACTCACTCATCCCAATTTCTTCAACCTTCCTAATAAAAAACCCCCAAACCCCCCCAAACCCCCCCATCAAAAAAAATTCTAACAAAATACATCCCCTCTTTTTTTTTTTTTTTTTTTTTTTTTTTTTTTTTTTTTTTTTTTTTTTTATTTTTTTATAAACACAATTCACACATCTAAATTCAATCATACCCACTATCAAACACTTACTAATAAAAAAACCACCACCCCCAAAAAAAAAAAACACAACCCCCACCCCAAAACACATTCAAAAAATACCCTCTAAACCCCAAATACACCCCATAAAAATAATCATTCCCCATTTCTCAACCTTCCTAAATAAAACAACCCCCCCCAAACCCCCCCCAACCTCAAAAAACAATTTCAAAAATTCACTCTAAACCCAAAACAACATCCCTAAAAATACTATCACCATTTCCCTCAACCTTACTACATAAAAAACCCCACCCCAAACCACAAACCCCCCCCCCCCCACCCACAAAAAACTTACAAAATCACACCCTCTAACCCCATCAACAACATCTAAAAATCAATCATCCCCATTCTCCAACCTTCCCCTTAATAAAAAAACCCCCAAACCCCCCCATCAAAAAAAATTCTTAAAAATCCCTCTAAACCCCAAAACAACATTACCAAAAAATCACTATCCCATTCTCTCAACCTTCTAATAAAAAACCCCCAAACCCACACCCCCTCCCATCAAAAAAAATTTCAAAAAATCTCCTCTAAACCCCAAATATTCATCCTAAAAATCAATCATCACCCATTCTCAAACCTTCTAATAAAAACCCCCACCCCCCCAACAACAACCCCCACCCAAAAAACATCTAAAATTCCCTCTAACCCAAATACACATCCATAAAAAATCAATCATCCCCCCTTTCTCAACCTTCTAATAAAAAACACCATACCCCACCAAAAACACATTCTCAAAAATTCCTCTAAACCCAAATCTACATCCCTAAAAAATCATCATCACCATTTCTCCGAAATTACTAATAAAAAACCCCCCCCCCCAACCCCACCCCCCCACCCAAAACACCTTCTAACCAAAATCCATCTAACACCCATATCAAACAACCATAAAAAAATCAATCATCCCCATTTCTCCAACCTTCCTAATAAAAAACCCCCAATACCCCATCAAAAAAATCTAACAACATCCCCCCTCTAACCCAAATTAACACATCCTAAAAATCACATCATCCCCTTTCTCCATACCTTCCTACATAAAAACCCCAAACCCCCCCACCTCAAAAAAATCTATAAATACTCTAAACCCAAAAAACATCCCTAAAAAATCCATCATCCCCATTTCTTCACTCTTTCCTAATAAAAACACCCCAAACCCCCAAACCCATTCAAAAAAATTTAACAAAATAATCTTTTACACCCAAATCAAAATCCCTAAATCACCCTCATCACCATTCTCACTTACTAATAAAAAAACACCCCCCAACACCCCCCAAACAAAAACCCACCCAAAACCCATTTAACAAAATACTTCAACACCAAATCAACACCCATAAAAATCATTCATCCCCATTATCCAACACTCTTACATAAAAAAACCCCCCCCAACCCCAACTCAAAAACAAATTCTAAAAAATCCCATCATAATCCACAAAACAAATCCACTAAAAATCATCATCCCATTTCTCCAACCTTCTAATAAAAAAACCCACAAACCCCCATACCCCCCCACCCCCAAAAAAATTCTAACCCCCAAAATCCCCCTCTATAAACCACAAATCTAATAACATATAAATCATATCACCCATAATCCAAACCTTAATATTAAAATAACCCCCCCTCCCACCCCCAAACAAACACCACCCCACCCCATTAAAAACATACTAACAAAATCCCCCCTAGAACACAACCTAAATCCAACCCACTTTATAAATCAACATATCCCACTTTATCCAACCCTTCCTACATAAAAAACCCCCCACCCATACCCCCATAAAAAAAATTCTAACAACATATCTAAACCCCAAATAACATCACTACAAATCAATCATCCCCATTTTCAACCTTCTACATAAAACACCCCCCCCCATCCACCCCCCACTCAAAAAAATTTTACACATACTTAACACCCAAATAAACACCTAAAAATCAAATCATCCCATTTCTCAACCTTCTAATAAAAAAACCTCCAAAACCCCCATAAACAAATTCTATCAAAATCCCCTTACACAAAAACAATCCCTAAAAAATCATTCATCCCCATTTCTCCAACCCTCCTAATAAAAAACCCCACCAAACCCCCAAACCCCCCTCATCAAAAAATTCTAACATAATAACCTTCTTAAAACCCCAAATCCCAACATCCCTAAAATTCATATCACCCATTCTCCAAACATTACTAATAAAAACCCCCCCACCCCCCAAACCCACAAACCCACCCACCCAAAACACTTCTAACAAAATACCTCTAAACCCAAATCAACACCATAAAATCAATATCCATTTCTCAACCTTCTAATAAAAAACCCCAATCCCCCCCCATAAAACAAATTCTAAAAATCCTCTAAACCAAAACCAACATCCTAAAATCATATCACCCATTCCTCCAACTTACTATAAAAAACCCCCACCCCCCAAACCACAACCCCCACCCAAAAACATTTAACAAAATCCCCTCTAAACCCCCAAATCAAACCATAAAATCACTATCCCATTTTCCAACCTTCTAATAAAAAACCCAATCCCCCCCATCAAAAAACAATTCTAAAACGTTAATCCCTTAAACACAAAACAACATCCCTAAAAATCCTTCATCCCCATTTTCTCAAACCTTCCCTAATAAAAAAACCACCTAAACCCCCCTAACCACCATCAAAAAATCTAAACAAATAATCTCTAAAACCAAAATCAACATCATAAAATTCATATCACCCATTCTAACCTTACTATAAAACAACCCCCCACTGCCCCCAAATCTCACAAACCCCCCCACCCCCAAAACTACATTCAAACAAAAATACCCTCTAAACCCAAATCAACACCATAAAATACATCATCCCATTTCTCAATTCTTAAATAAAAAACCCACCATACCCCCAACAAAAACATTCTAAAAATTCCTCTATAAACCCAATTACATCCTAAAAATCATCATCACCCTTCAAACTTCTAATAAAAAACCCCCCCCCCCCATCACATTCTAAAAATCCCTCTAAACCCAACACCAACATCCCTAAAAATCATATCCCCATTCCTCCAACTTACTATAAAAAACCCCCACCCCCCACCCACCCCCCACCCAAAAACATTTACAAAATCCCATCTAAAAAACAACCATAAAATCACTCATCCCCTTTTTCCAACCCAATAAAAAACCCAACCCCCCCCCCCACCAAAAAACCAATTCTAAAACCCCTCTAAACACCAAAACAACATCCCTAAAAATCAATCATCCCCTTTTCTCAAATTCCCTAATAAAAAAACCCCCCACCCCCCAACCACCATCAAACTACCAAATAATCTCTAACAACCAAAATCCAACATCCTAAAAATTCATATCACCCATTCTAAACCTTCTATAAAAAACCACCCCCCCCCAAACCCCCCCACACCCAAAAAACATTCACAACTACCCTCTAAACCCAAATCAACACATAAAATCAATCATTCCCCATTTCCCAATTCTAAATAAAAAACCCCACCCCCAACCCCCAACAAAAACATTCTAAAAACTCTATAACCCAATACATCCTAAAAATCATCATCACCCTTCATCCAACCTTATACATAAAAAACCCCCAACCCCCCCAACCCCCCACACCACCCCCCCACCCAAAAACCATTCTAAAAAATCCCCATCTAAACCCAACATCAACACCAATAAAAATCAATATCCCAATTTCTCAACCTCTAATTAAAAAACCCCCCAATCCCCCACCTCAAAAAACATTAAAAATCCCCCCTCTAAACCCAAAATAAAATCCCTAAAATCACCTCATCCACACTCTAAATACCCTTAATACATAAAAATCCCCCCCACCCCCCCCAACCCCCCCCTCCTAAAAAAATACTAACTAATAATCACCCCCTCTTTACACAGACAAATCAACTTAATAATATACACTAAATATCCCATCATCAATACCCTTACTTCATAAAAACCCCACCACACACCCAATAAAAACCATCAAATAAATATAACAAATCACCCATTACAACAATTTTAAATATTCTAAACAATCATCATCACAATTTATCAAACCATTACTAATTAAAACCCCACAAACCCCCCCACACACACCACACCCGCAAAAAAATTTTCTTACCAAAATCCTCTAGAATACCAAATCATACATCCATAATATCACGAATCACAAATAGGTCGTCATACATTTAGACCAGTTTTTCACCCATAAAAAACCCCCCTATCAAAAATCAAACATCAAAATATTATGGTATTTCTTTATCCACCTCTATACAAAATCACCCACCTTGAATTATCTAGCTCCAAATGGTCACCAAAACATTCCTAATTAAAAACCCCATACCCCCCCCACCCAAAAAAATTCTAAAAAATCTCTCTATACACCAAATTCCCAACATCCCTAAAAATTCAATCATCCCCTTTTCTCCAACCTTTTAATAAAAAACCCCCAAACCCCCACTAAAAAATTATAACAAAATCCTATAAACCAAAACAAAATCCTCAAAAACACCTACCCATTTCTTCAAAATTCCCTATAAAAAACCCCACACCAAACCCCAACCCCCACTCAAAAAACATTCTAAATAATAACTTCTAACCACCCCAAATCCAACATCCCTAAAAATCAATCATCACCCTTCCTCAACCTTAATAATAAAAAACCCCCACCCCCCAAACACAACCCACCAACCAAAAAAATTCTACCCAAAATAACCCTTCTAAACCAAATAACACACAAAAAATCAATATCCCCCCATTTCTCCCAAACCTATTTACTAAAAAAACCATTCCCCAAACCCCCTCAAAACAAATTTAAAAACTCCCCTGAAACCACAAAACAACCTCCTAAAAATCATCATCACCATTTCTTCCACCTTCTAATAATAACCCAAACCCCCAAACCCCCCTCAAAAAAACATTATAAACCAAAATCTCTCTAAACCCCCAAATCCTACTCCCTAAAAATCACCTCATAAAACCATTCTCTCAACCTTACTACCATAAAAAACCCCCAACCCCAAAACCCACAAACCCACCAATAAACATTCTAACCAAAATCACCACCCCTCTAACAACCCACATATCAACACCCATAAATATCACAATATCCAAATTTATCCAACATTCCTATAAAACAACCCACACCCAACATAAAACCAACAAAAAATACTCTTTCTAACAATATCCTCTATAACTCACACATTTACATCCTAAAAATCACCTCATCACATTCCTCCAACCTATACATAAAAACCCCCCCACCCCCCAATACACAAACCACCCCAACAAAAATCATTCTAACAAAATCCCCCACCCAACTATAACCCAAATCAACACACATTAAAATCATTATACCATGTCTCTAACCTTCATTATGATAATCAACCTCCAAAAAAAACAACAAGCTAAAAACATGCTTACAATATCCACCATCGTAAAAACAAAACCATAAATCCTAAAAATCACTATCACATTACTAACTTAATACAAAAACCCCCACCCCCCCAAAACCAACACACCCCCACCCAAAAACCATTCTAAATAACTTAACACCCAAATAACACCCATAAAAAAAAATTTTTTTTTCAAACATATCCCATTTTCCAAC
>JAQOWT010000316.1:0-23757 GCA_030407085.1 Trichopria drosophilae
AGAATACTGTGAATACTGTCAAGCTTTTAACCAACGTATCCGCAATGTATATAATAAGCACTTTTCGATTATTTGAAATGTGTTTATAAACTATATAAACAAATAACAATTATGAGTTTTCAGGAAATTTAGCCCCTAAGGTATAACCTTGATATCGAATTTCATGTACTCAAATGAAAATAAAATGATTGTTCAAAATGATCGCACCATCTTGAAATTATGGACATTTTCGAGAAGAGGATTTTTGATCAGGAATAAAAAAAACTTTTAATACACAGATGTTTCAGAAAAACCTTACTAATTTTAATCCATTATGCATTATGCATGAAAAAGTAAGAAAATGAGGATCAAATTCTCGGTGTCAAGTTCGCAATATTGGGTGGCGCTTTTTGAATTTGCAATTTTTATGGCCAATAGGTTTTGAAATTTGATTTATTAATAAGAAATATATATCATTGACATTAAATTGTACATAAATAGTGATATCTTGATTTTAATTGATGCATTGATTAGCGTGTAAAATAAACTTTGTAATTTTTTTTCCCCGTTTTAAAGCTTTTAAGAAATAAATTTCAATTCGTAGATTTTAATCGAATTTTAAACGTTATTATTATGTTTATCGACAACAAAATTTTAGATTAAAAAAGAAAAAAAATGTTTTAAAAACTAGAATAGGAATTTAATCTATTAATACTAAATTTGAACTAGATAACATAATAGAATAATATTTAAATGTACTACAAAATTTTTTTTTATATTAATAATTAATTAATTCAATTATTGAGAATGAAGATTGAACGTAAAAGGATTTTTCGATGTGTCCGTTATTATTAGAAGTTATGCATTGTTTGATAGTTTTCCACTGTTGTTAGCTTGCAATGATTTGTTTTATTATTTTATGGTGAATGTATCAACCGAATTTCCTATTGATTCTCAAATAAACATATGGAGTACTTTGTTTACAGAAACTGGGAGAGAGTCTGTGTATTTGTACAAGTGAGTAGTGGGGTATATATGTTTAAGTGCACATAACAAATATGGCACATATCCCCGTAGAATTTTTCACTTTACGCCTAGTGGGTGTAATAAGTTACAACTAAACAAAATCCATAAACACAAATAAAAAAACAACAATTGTTATCCCATTCATTATTTAAATATAATCTGAGATATGCGACACAAAATAATTTCAATTGTAAAGAATTAAGATACTTTAAATTAAAATTTTAAAAACTCCAATTAAAAATAACCTTTTTAAAAACGTAAAAGAATGCATTTACAGCCTGCTGCTATTATTATTTTTTATTAATCTCCCATATTTAATAATTGGTAAAACAATTACTGAGGGTATTTTTATGGAGTGTCAGATCTGTCTTTCTTTGTTTTTACTAAACTATATTTCTAAGAGTAATGTTTAAGAACTTGGAATGGACATTAATAGCAATTGATACTCAAATACAATAAATTTTTTAATTCCCACCCCCAATTTGAAAAAATTGGTAAAAAGTAGGATGGAACTGAAAAAGACTTTATGTTGACTAAGCAACATCAGAGGAAGCAGTTTTTTATAGACCCAATATCTTTTTCCAACACATAGGGGCAAAAAAAATATTTTGTTCCTCCTATCGCGGGAGCATAATATAACCTTAAACTCTGCAGGGAGAAAAATAAGTATAACGGCGGGCAAAATTTCTTACACTAGAATGCATAAAAATGCCAATTTTGCTCCTTATACTGCGGGATTTTTCAGTATTTTTTACATGTTGGTACTCATTTTCTAATAATTGTGGAATAACGCCATTAGAAATAGATGGATAAAAAAACTATCAATTTACAAATGTTCAAAAAATGTTGATGTTGAGGTTGAGGTTGAGGTTTTGAGGGACCAAATTATTCCCATCTAGAGTGCTCTGAAGAAAGTTCCCTCGTTTGCGATAATGGGTTTAAAATGAAAAAAACTTACGTTCTGAATGGGAAATCGAAATCACGGTCTATTAGCGTACTAATACTAATCTCGAAAAAATCACTTGACAACATCCGTTATTCTATAAAGGATAGAAAACTATCAAAACGTTTAAAAAGTAACAATGTAGTTAAGACAGAAAAAAAAATTTTTACCACTATCGTGCACCAGTATTTTTGCTGAAAAGTAAGTGCGTGGTGCAAAAATGGCAACGATTCTCATACTTTAGGTCACTCCTTACAGAATTGCGTGGTGGGAAAGTCGTAAGGCTCGAATGTAACCACGGCCACGAAGATGCCTGATTTCGAACGCTTTTAAAAACTAATATTGGCCAACGTAACTGAAACTGTACGCGAAAGCAAATTTAAATTCAATAAAAAATTATCAATTTATTAATTAAAAAATAACAATAATAATGTGCTAATCAATAATAATAAATAATGCACGGCGTATATTTAAAATTAATTATATATACAAATAACTATGAATTGTGTAAATGTTTTGGAAAAAATGTTTAAAAAAATACCTTCCTAGAATTTTTTACTTGATATATTAATACAAGCTGTCAAAGAAGTAATCCACTTGTATAACAGGATGAACCAAACTCCTGATATACCTCTTATCTAACTATGAATTGTTTTGTAATTAACCGTTTTTTTTACTAGAATTTATCGTATGATATTTTTTTATTGGATAGAAGCTTCAGAATATTCCAGTAATACAGACCATGAACGGGCAAAAACCTGAGTACAAGCATGCGATGTGCATATCAATAACAAAAATTTGGAAACAAAAGGAGAATGAATTCGGTCATAATAAGATTGAAAAGGAGCAAAATTTTACTAAATATTACCAATTATTATCCATGGAATGTACTGATGCCCGTTATTCGAAAGTTGGAGGGACGATGAAAATACTTCTGGATTTTCATTTACCAGAAATTTTTGGTGTTCATAGGAACTTACGGAAGGTTGAAATTTTATAATTCGGAAATTCTGAGAACTTTGAAAAGAAAAATAAAACCATAAAAAAAGTCTTTACATACCTTAAAATTAATATTGAATAACTGAAAACCAGGTACAGAAAATAGATAACCCGTAAGAATAAAAGGAAAAATATCAATATAAAAAGGACTAAAATATACATATTTCCATATGTATAGCTATATACAAAATTCATTTTAAAGTTAACAAATGCAAGAAAGTTATAACATTAAAAAGATTCTATTTATATGCTTGGACTCTTTTTGAACCTTCTGGAAGACATTTCAACAGTTCGTCAACTGAATTTTTATAAAGGTTATATGTTACAACAATAAATGAAGGTTCAAATCCACAACAAAAAATATAGTTCTGGAAGCATTTTGGCAGTTAATTCTACTACATTTAAAAACATTTTCTAAAAGTCTAACTAAATCTAGTACCTAAACACTAATCAATAGAGGACAAAAAAATAAATACATGTGTGATTGATGTTAATATAAATTATACACAGTATGAAATATATAATTTATGTGAAGTGTGGGTGTGTTCCAAAATTTTTATTTCTTGTTCATTTAACAAGTTAAAATAAAATTTCAGGTTAGCTTTCTGAATTTGACAACCTAATACCCCAACATTCCTTATTCCTTAATTTAAGGGTACACTTACATTTTTGACCTTAGCGTCGAGTCAAACAATTTTCTCCTTTTAAATCAATACGATCAGAGTTTAACGTTTTTTTTGTTCATTTCCGATATTTGATCACACAGAAATTCCTAACTTAGTGATTCTGTAAATTCTTTTAAAAAAAAACACATGTATTTCAATAGGACCTTTGAGGTTAGGTTTCAGTGCGCTGAGATCGCTGAGATACTCTGCGTGCTCAGCAACGTTGCCAAGTTTTCGCTCCTTCCGTGTTACTTTTACTATGCTCGTATGTATGTATAACTGGTAAAAGATATGCTATTCATGTATTTTTTATTAATTATTATTCATAGCAACTAATCACGGCAGTGCTGGATTTTGCCGGATTTCAAGATTTCAACAGACTGACGGAACGGAACAACGATACGCTGTTTTAAGGGGATTGAAGTTTATTAAATTTAAGAAAATTTTCTTAAATTTCATATTTTTCATTAATCGATATTAAGATTTACGTTCCTTAAACTGTTTTAAGGAACAAAATTCTTAATTTTCAGTAATATTTATGAAATTTGCTTCCTACTTTTTTATTAAATTTCATGAAATTTTTTACAATAAAAATATCTTAAATTTAATAAAAGTTCTTTAAATTTAATAAAAATTCCTTAAATTTAATAAAAATTCCTTAAATTTAATAAATATTCCTTAAATTTAATAAAAGTTCCTCAAATTTAATACAATTTCCTTAAATTTAATAACATGTCATGAAAAGCGTTTAAGAATTGTCATGAAACACTTTTTTGTAACATTTATGAAATTTGCTTCCTACATTTTTCTTAAAATTTCATAAAATATTTTTTACAATGTATCCAATATGCTGGAGCGATAAATTTTGAATTGAATTTAGCAGAACTACATTTTTAGTTGATTTAACTTTTTTTTACAGTAGTAGCTGCAACTTTTCGAACTACTCTGCGTAGTTAAAAAGTAGTCAAATCAACTAAGAATTTTTCTGGAAATTTCTTTTAGTGGAATTATTTTTATTGCAGCTTTTTATTTGGCGGTTCCTTTTTTATTATATTAGTGCATGTGTTTTTGGGTTTTATCGGTCAGAATAAGATTGAAAAGGAGCAAAATTTACTAAATATTACCAATTATTATCAATGAAGTACTGATCCGTTATTCGAAATTTGAGGGACGATGAAAATATTCTGGATTTTCATTTACCAGAAATTTTGGTGTCAGAGAAATTCAGTTCGAAACATAATATTATAAGGCAGCGTCATCAGACTAATAAAACTGTAGTTCAAAGCTGGTTGAAATGTAAACGTCTAAACACAAGCCGTTAAATCGGTTTTAATGTTCAGATTTTCTCCAAAGCAGTCTAGACAAAATATATATATATATATTTGCCAGGTTGACGGTAAAGAAGGAACTCCTGACTCCAAATCGGATTAAATCTTCTAATGGTCAGGTAAGATTAAGTCATCTTTTGACTAAAAGAAACATTCTTTTTGTGACTAACGGCTTTTTTCCGAGGATAGTTTAGGTGTTGTTGTATTTTTCCTTGCCAATTTGGGTGTAAAATTTTGAAGAAACGTTCAAAGTCTAGACTGCAGATGTTTCGTCTCACAATAGAATTTAACTGTCAACGTTTATAAAATATTTTCATACCTAGAAATAATAACGTATATCCAATAATTATTGGAAAACTTGCTTTAAAAATTTTAACTTTTATTTTTATCTAAACATATTTTAAATTACATATTTACAGATTGACATTATGTAATCAAACTTACCAAAGAGTTATATTTTTATGAATATCTGCTTTTTACTTTGCAATGTTTAGAATGTAAATAGTAAGTACTGTCAAAGCATTCTAAACAATTTCACTGACAATTAAAAGTAAGTTTGTTGCTTAACAAATGATATTTCGGTGCATGCATATGGGACATTCCTGTTACTAAACGAACGGATTTTCGTAAAAAATATTGGTCGACATTTTTAATTTAGCTTCTAATTTTTTTATGGCTTTCCTTTATACAGAAAAAGTCGACACGTATTTCTGGATTTTTTTTAATTCAATATTTTTCGGAAAATATGGCGGTTTGAAATTTAAATTATGTATATGTAGAAAAATTTAAAACACAGGAAATATTACATGAAATCAAATTTTTGCTGATAAAATAATTAATTAAGTATAAACAATTTAGTATTGCAAATAAATGTAATTAATGATTAGTAAAGATCAAACGTTTCTACAAACTGTCCACAATGAATTGAATGAGTTGTTGTAAGATTTTGAAAATGATCTGACTGCGAAAAACGTATCGAATTACACTGTACTGGTGAAAATGACTGTCCCAATTTCATTTAAAAAAAGGCCATTTCCAGTGATACTTTGTTTTGCTATGACAATTAATATCAAAGCACAGACTTTTGAAAAATATATGTTATGGATCACGGTCAACTTATATGTAATAAGAATTACATAAATATGAAAACTATTTTATTATTTAATTATTAATTATTGAAGGTAATATTTAAACTACCTTATATAATATTATTATAGTCACTAAAAATGTACTAATTAAGCAAATAAAAAATGTGCAATTATATATAACAATTGTGATTCCAAGAATAATAAATATACATATTATTCATACAATTTTTCAATCACATACCTCAGCAATAAATAAGTCTTTATTAATTTAGATAAAAATAATATTATTTTATACCTTTAAAAATTAATTAAAACTGTTATCATTTAAAAAAATACAAAATTTTAATGTAGTTATTTTAGTAGGGTTACATTTTGATAATTAATTAGACTTAATAAATATAAATTAGATTGCTTAATATTGTCATTTACGAATACTTTTTTTTTTTTTAAAAGTTTAAATTCTTCGAAATAACAACAGATTAAAAGTTAGCAACATTATTTTATAATGCTTGTTAATATGCAATGTAGATATTTTTCAATGAATTTAATTAACTCTGTGTAAAAGATATAAAAATGCGATATTTTACGATCGAGATTTATTAAAAACTGTTCCTTCCCCTACTTTTGTAAGTACGACAATAACCATAACAATAACATAATCTTTAATTGATTAAAAAATCAGAAGGCAAAAAGTGCCGAAATTTTTTTTGCAAAATTTTACTTTATTAACTGAATTTTAAATTTTATTGCCAGTGTAAAATATTGTTCTACAACGGAAATAGAGAAATATTTAGCTTTTCCCACTAGGAATTCAATTATTTTCCTAGTGCCCGTAAGTTTAATAAAAGGATGTTTAAAAAATCCTTTCGCATTTTATACTCATTTCTGTAAAGATAATCTGAAGTGGATATAGTATACAAGAAATTTCTAATAAAAACCGATTCTTTTACCTGAAACATGACTGTTTAATTAATCCAATATTGAATATTAAAGAGCCGGGGGGGGGGAAAATCAAGAAATAATTGTCTTCAACTGCAAAATGTGCATTAATAATATTTTTATTTCATTGTCCCAAATGAATTTATAACCTGTCATAAATAACATTTTTTCACAAAACATTACAAATTTTGTTTAAAAATGTTTTAAGTATACGATTTAAACATTAACAGGCAACGCTTTTTCTTTTTATAATATACTTATAATACACATACAACTGTATATATTGTACCCATAAATGATCAAAGAGTTTAGAAGTACGTTTAAATAAAGATGCATGAGTATATATTAATACAGCCTCAGTAAGAAGAAAATTTAAATTTGCCAATATATAAATAATGAATATAATTTATAAATTTAAATCAATCAATTCAGTGTAATATTTGTTTATGATATACGTTAATAAAATGTGTTGACCATATGTTCGGATTTTAAAGATAAAGTATTTTAAACGTTAATTAGTCCATTTAATAAACAAAATTAATTTAATATGCATTTATCGGACGTAAATATGGTTTAAAATTAATATAGATATACCACGATAACAGTTTTGTGGTATCACGTCGTGTATAAAAATCGTTTTTTAAATGTTCAGCAAATCACGTGCGTTTTAAAATGACTTTAAGAAGTCAATAGTAAAAAAGTTTTTTGTAGATTACTAATGACTAGCTTTGGTAGCTGTTTCAAAATTTTCTTAAAAATGCATTATACGATTAAACAAAGATTTTGAAAAAACTGCAAGTTTTTGGTGTAAGGATTATACAAGAAAAAGAAGCTAAATTCTTAACCTTTTATTACACCGTAATTTTTGAATGCTAAGAATCAATATCTTCGTTATATTCCTTAATACGACAGAAAATACGTCAGAAGTTTTGTTGACTATCGAAAAATGAGTAAGTAAGTATTTTTATAGGTATTCAATTATCGCAAATTAACTACCAGTTTCTTCTGAAGTAAATATAATCCAGATAGAATTGTAAATGCTATTTAATATCTCGTTATTGTGTGTTTAGTCCTAAATAGGTCTAAAACATTATCCTATATCAAAGCTAATTTACCTACAGTAGTTTTAAATATAAGAAACTTAACTGCTAAACAGAGATTAAGTAAATGGACAAAAAAGATAGAACAAGAAAAAGTTTATTATTTTTCAAATATTAAAAAGAAAACAGAAAATCAACAAAAATAAAGGCTTCATAAAATAATAAATATCTGCCAGATTTTAATTTGTTATGAGTTTGCTAATACACTCCTAATTAGCTGCTAATCAGAATACCCTCAATCTCTCTGTTGCTTGACCATCATAAATCCATATCCGAATTCCCGCTTAAGTAAAAAAGAAAATAAAAAAAAAAAGTACCACTTCTTAAGTAATTAAAACGGCCGTTTGCAGGTAATCGTTTTTAATACTAAATGGCCTGAAAAAATAATACACTAAAACTAATAGTATAATGACTAAACCTACTGCACTTCATGTTCGATCTTTGCCGAAGGAGGTACATCAGTTCTTTTGGTATTGCTTTGGCTTCCTCACGAACGATCTGACAGGTGACAGTTTCAGAAACCCAGGCTTTTTCGACAAGAGATATATATACACATAAAATTAAATATTAAGGAGTTCATAATTTTAGTAAAAATAATTTATAATAATCTATTGAATTTTTTTATATTGTTTAAAATATAGATAAAGATTAACTTTGTTAGCCGCTATCGTATTTAGGCGATAAAGTTATGAATTATATTATTTTATAATTCTAATATACATGATATATTTTTTATATCAAAGATTTCTGAGACAAACTTTACGCGTACAAATTAAAAAAACAGTAATATTCAATACTCGCGAGTAAGATTGCGACTTTGTGCATTACCCCTACCAGATTGCATGGTTAAAATGCAGTGCTAGTTAAAGTAACTAGCCTAATAGTCCTGTACGAGGTTTGCAACCTAAAATATTTTCATCGCCATCAATAAAAACGATTTTTCCTCAAATATAAGTCATCCACAATAGTTGGTCTTGGACAATCTAGTAAACATACTAGTCAAACAATATAATTGACTTAATTCAATTGCAAAATCTTTTTGGGTTTTCTTTGTGATTTAAAGGAAAATGAAAACGGCAATTTCCATCGGCTTCGGTTTGGTGGTGGTATCAGTATTAATAATCCTTCTGGTGTTTTATTATTTTCTCCGCAAATCACGAGAACGAGAGGAACCCAATGCATCTTACTCGTCTACGAAACCGTCAACAATCATCCTGACAAAATACATAGGCAGAGGTGGTTATGGAGATGTTTGGCTCGGTAAATACCAAAATATAGAAGTCGCTGTAAAAACTTTCTCAAAGAATGGTGAAATATCCTTTCCTAGAGAAAGAGAGATTTTACGACTTTTAAACACAGTGGAACATGAGAACATTCTACGTTTCATAAAGTCTGCAGCAGTTAACACCCAATCTCTGCACGGTTCTATATTGATTACCGAGTACCACTCCAGAGGTTCTTTATTTGATTATCTACAAGACAAAATGTTGGATCACCAACAATTGCTTAAGGTTTGCCAATCAGCGTTATACGGTATCGAGTATCTTCACACCGAACACTTTGGAAAACCATCAATAGCTCATCGAGATCTGAAGCCAAAAAATATATTGATCAAGACAAACGGAGAGTCTGTTATCGCTGATTTTGGGGCGGCGATAATGTTCTGGAAGGGTCAAGTTGCAACGTCCACATTAGGAACGACGACAAGGTATATGGCTCCAGAGTTGCTGGAATATCAATACATTTGGACCTCCTTTGAAACATTCCTAATGGCAGACATGTATTCTGTCGGACTTTCTTTATGGGAAATATGTAACCGCTGTGCTCTAGGATCACAACTAAGGTCTATGAAACCATATGTAACGCCATATCAGCATATAACTCCGGCAGTACCAACGTGGCAAGACATGCATCATGTCACAAAAATACTAAAATTCCGTCCATTTATACCGCAGTCATGGACTACCGATTGTATTTTATTCTCGCTGAGTAAAATCATAACGCAGTGTTGGCATGACGACCCGTTGCAACGAGAAACGGCTTCGAGTGCAAGACAAAAAGTGTCACGGTTACGAAAAAATAATAATATTAACATTAATATAGATATTGTATAAAGATATGCGGTTGAAGTACATTCGGTATTGAATGTAATATTTTGTAAATGGTGTAAATTAAACATTTGTATATTCATTTCATTTTCATAAAATATAATTTTTAATAAAATGAAATTACCTGGTCTCTTATTTTTTCAAAGCCTTCTGTAAACAGTAGTCTCTCCCAATATCAGCCTTCCCAATCTTGGAGTCCTCGTAATATTATCCCCGAGATCCCATTAGTATTAGCATTCTTCCTTTATGATTGTTCTCCACCATTGTCGATATCACGCATGCGCAATGTTTCACTTGGGAATCAGCTGACAGATACAGCATACTACACTAGAGTCCCGGTATATTTGCCCGATCGGTTCTTCGTCTTCCCCTCCCGTGTCGTTATATTTATCAAAAGAAGGGAAACGCCGATTCTCCAACTCTCCTGGCCCTTACTGAGGCTGCATCTCATTAGGTGGGGGAAAAAGAGATCGGCAAATATAACGGGACGGAACCAGGCAAATATAACGGGACGCAAATACAGCGAGATGGAATTTTACCGGGATATTACTGTGAAGCTATGTACTGCTTATCCGGTCAACGCATTAGTGTCTTGCATTATATACATTGTGCAAATCCCATTTTTATCAGAGTAGAGGTAATCAATTTACGACGCCGTTTAAGATGTGACATATTTTTTAAATTTATAATAGCATGTATAGAGTAACGGATATCCGATGTTATTTGGCCGTATTGCAATTACGCAAACTATCAAACGAAGTTTTCGGCTTTCTAAATAACGACAACTGGATAGCCCACTAATCAGGGTTTTATTCAATTCTCACTAAAATTAGTTCCGTTTTAATAGCGCCTGAACCTTGAGTATCGTGCAAACATACATTTAGGAAGTTACCCATTATGTTTTTGCAGTATATTTTGAAGAATTTCGAAAGCACAAACAAGTGTTATTTTTTCTATCACATTTGAAATGGATATTTTTAGACATTTTTGTAGCTGCACGCAGAAAAGGTCAAGAACATAACATCTCATGGTATTCGATCATTTTGGCACTCAAAACAAAACGATTGTACTTACAAACGATTGTACCTGAAATTAGAATAGATGTGCTATCGAGTAAAATTTCTTCGATATTGTTTAATGGTATGAAATGTTTATGTATGAAATGGTAACTGATTGCATTTATATACCGATTAAATGTAAAATATTCACAAATGCATTTAAAAACGTTTTGATCATGTGATATAAGACCAGAACTGGTTGTAACTAGTTACAGCATAAAACACATAGGCGGAGGTACTTACGAAAGGTTGAAATTTTATAATCGGAAATTCTGAGAAGCTTAAAGATAAATAAAACCATAAAAATAGTCTGTACATTCCTTAAAATTAATATTGAATAACTAAAACCAGGACAAAATAGATAACCGGAAGAATAAAAGGAAAAATATCAATATTAAAAGGACTAAATTTACATATTCCATATGTGTAGCGATTTTCATAATTCATTTGAAAGTTAACAAATGCAAGAAAGTATACTGTAAAAATTCTTAGTTGATTGGACTCTTTTTGAACTACTGGAAGTATTTCAACAGGTCGTCAACGGAATTTTATAAGGTTATAGTTACAACAATAATGAAGTTCAATCAACAAAAAATATAGTTCTGGAAGCATTTTGGCAGTTAATTCTACTACATTTAAAAACATTTTTTAAAGTCTAACTATATCTAGTCACTAAACACTATACAATAGAGGACAAAAATATATATACATGTGTAGTGATGTTATATAAATTATACACAGTATGAAATATATAATTTATGTGAAGTGTGGGTGTGTTCCAAAATTTTTATTTCTTGTTAATTTAACAAGTTAAAATAAAATTTCAGGTTAGCTTGTGAATTTGACAACCTAATACACCAACATTCCTTATTCCTTAATTTAAGGGTACATTTACATTTTTGACCTTAGCGTCGAGTCAAACAATTTTCTCCTTTTAAATCAATACGATCAGAGTTTAACGTTTTTTTTGTTCATTTCCGATATTTGATCACACAGAAATTCCTAACTTAGTGATTCTGTAAATTCTTAAAAAAAAAACACATGTATTTCAATAGGACCTTTGAGGTTAGGTTTCAGTGCGCTGAGATCGCTGAGATACTCTGCGTGCTCAGCAACGTTGCCAAGTTTTCGCTCCTTCCGTGTTACTTTTACTATGCTCGTATGTATGTATAACTGCTAAAAGATATGCTATTCATGTATTTTTTATTAATTATTATTCATAGCAACTAATCACGGCATGTCATGAAAAGCGTTTAAGAGTTGTCATGAAACACTTTTTTGTAACATTTATGAAATTTGCTTCCTACATTATTCTTAAAATTTCATAAAATATTTTTTACAATGTATCCAATATGCTGGAGCGATAAATTTTGAATTGAATTTAGCAGAACTACATTTTTAGTTGATTTAACTTTTTTTTTACAGTAGTAGCTGCAACTTTTCGAACTACTCTGCGTAGTTAAAAAGTAGTCAAATCAACTAAGAATTTTTCTGGAAATTTCTTTTAGTGGAATTATTTTTATTGCAGCTTTTTATTTGGCGGTTCCTTTTTTATTATATTAGTGCATGTGTTTTTGGGTTTTATGCATAGTATCGCATTTCTTGAACTCCAATCATTCGGAATACTTTTTGGTTTACTGGGTATATAATATAAACGTAAGTAAGAATAGTAAAATTAACAACATCAACAAAGTTATACCAACAAAAAATGTATTTCTTTTAACTTCTATCGACTCAACTTCTCAATGGCAATTAAATTTGTCAAGTAAATGTTTTTCAGTCTATAGCATACGCGGAAAAAAGTCCGCGCATATACAGTCAGGGCAGCGCGTGCGCTGGTAATAGGGATCCCGCCTTTCCGTATTAACATGGGTGCACCGACCGCATGAGAGTGCGGCGCTGTGAGCGCCAGTGGAATGAACGAACCCTCTTCATTTAAATACGAGGCTGAGTGAGCATCAGTTTTTTGAGTGCACACGAGCATCAAAATTCTCATTAGGGTTACCAGACGTATTCATTTATAACCGGACGCTCTAACTCTAAAACTATGAGCTTCTATAAGAAAATGCTAAGAATGAGTTGTTTTGAAAAAGTAATTTATTTGATAATAGGTGTATGAGAATCTATCATCCGGCGTTGCTTAATACATATTTCATAATCATGTTGAATGCATCGATTGTCCGGATCAGTGACATGTTGGATGAAATAATTTCACACCAATTTTTTTTTGACGTTTCGATGACCATGTCCATTATTATCAGAACTAAATAGTTTATTAATTATGAATAAAAACATTAATTTAACAAAAATAATATTATATGTAAAAAAAATATAACCCACCGCGTAAATACTTAATTAATAAGAAATTATTTCATCCAACATGTCACTGATCCGGACAATCAATACATTCAACATGATTATCAAATAAAAATAAGTAATTTATTTCATATAAAATTAATTTTCGTTTAATATTTTTGTTTGTGTGAGTCTTATATCCATGAAATGTGACAAATGAAAAGAAAGGAGTTTTACGCAAAAATGGAAACTTTTCCACAAACGTAAAATTATGTTTTTTTTTTACACGGGTGAACAAATAACTCTTACAATTTATCAGAGAATACACTAAATTTTTTTCAGAATTTTTTGTAAATAAATTACAATTTTGAACAAAATGTTGAAAAAAAATTTCTCAAAATATCATCACAAAATTTTGAAAAAATTCCACTATGTCGCTTGATAAATTTTAAGAACTTTTCATTCTAGGCATTTTTTTTTAAAGTTCGTAGTTTTTGAGTTAGAGCGTCCAGAAATTTCTCAAAGAAATTTTCATTGTTTACGCCATTTTGAGGTCGTTAGAATGATGTAGAGTATAAAAGTAAAATTTGGTCTTAAAATTCAACTATTTTATGTACTATTATGCAAGGTTTCAACAAAATTCCAATATTCTAATAGCTCGAAAAAATTGATAATAATAAAAAAATCCCAATTTTTTGGAAATCTTTTTCATATTCGGCGCCATATTGGAATTTCTGATGGCTGAAACTCAATTTTGACCTCGGAATCTTGAACAGCGACCTCGAAAATAGTAGGATACGTACCTCTCAATTGTTTTAAAATTTGATTTTGATACGAAATATTTGTTTGAAAATGAAGTATAAAAATTGTCATTTCAGGCGTTAATAAGTTAAACTGACAATCGATGCATTCAACATGATTATGAAATATGTATTAAGCAACGCTGGATTATAGATTCTCATACACATATTATCAAATAAATTACTTTTTCAAAACAACTCATTCTTAGCATTTTCTTATAGAAGCTCATAGTTTTAGAGTTGAGCGTCCGGTTATAAATGAATACGTCTGGTACACGGAAAACCCTTTAGGAGCGCTGTTCACCCAAACCGGGCGGGCAGCCCTCCCGCAGCCCTTTTAACTTTTCAAATGAAAGATTAAAAATATAAGGGCGTAAAGATACATTTTTTTTTAATAGATATCGATTCATACTATTATTAAGAAAGTTTATGCTATATTTTTAGACTATCAAATTACTTATATGTTTTATAAAGATCGTTAAAAGCGTAAAAACCGGCACTTTTCCCATTTTAACGCTTCCGTATCAAAAACAGAGCAAAAAAGAGTAAAATTGCACTAAAGCTTTTCTGTAGAGCGTGAAATTTCCTACAAAAAAGTCACGGGCAGCGATAGTGTAACATTAATAGTTTGGCCAGAAAGAAAACACGAATTTAAACAGAATATTCCGAATATTTTACATTGGTTATCGATCAAACTGCAAGTTGACGTTCCAGTGTTATTTCTGGCTAAACTATTAATATTAGACTAGGGCAGCCAGTGACTTTTTTGTAGGAAATTTCACGCTCTACAGAAAAGCTTGCAAATTGCAAAGCGTGCAATTTTACTCTATTTTGCTCTGTTCTTGATGCGGAACCGTTAAAATGGAAAAAGTGCCAGTTTTTACGCGTTTAACGATCTTTATAAACCATATAAGTAATTTGATGGTCAAAAAATAGTGCATAAACTTTCTTAATGATAGTATGAATCCATATTTATTCAGAAAAAGATTTATTTTTACGCTCTTATATTTTTAATCATCATTTGAAAAGTTAAAAGTGCCGCGGGAGCGCTACCCGCCCGGTTTGGGTTTTTCCGTGTATGAGAATCTTGATGCTCGTGTGCACTCAAAAAACTGATGCTCACTCAGCCTCGTATTTAAATGGAGAGGGTTCGTTCTTTCCAGTCGCGCTCACAGCGCCGTACTCTCATGGTCGGTGCACCATTGTTGATACGGAAAGGCGGGATCCCTATTACCAGCGCACGCGCTGCCCTGACTGTATATGTGCGGACTTTTTTCCGTGTAGAAAGGTTTTTTGAGTTTTATAAATACCAATTTGTGCTAAAAATTTTCAATATTCAAAATGGTGCCCCCCATTAATAATGTAAACTCTTCAATTGATAACACGACAAAAATATTATTTTAATTTAATTATTCATCGAAAGTGTTTATTGAAACTTTTACTACACACAGAGAGAAAACATAGATAATGGAATCAGTTTACATTTAGTAAACAACTTTAATACAAAATGCAGTTAAATAAACTATTTCCATAGTAAATTGAACAATTTGATTCTTATTTACTATTTGACTATTTACGACAAATTATTTAAATTCTTAATACCGTTGTTTATACTTTTTTATAATCGCTTACAATTTCTTTCCAGCAATCAACTACGAAGATTCTTTTGTACATTATAATCTACACTTCCAAGATCATTTCAACATTACGTTGAGAAAAGTTCACTTACGTTTTTGTAGACTTTCTCGAGCTACAACATTTTTTATTTTTGCACTGTCAAGGATACTAGAAAACCACAGACCGCTGTCAAAATACTAAGAAGGTGCTCCAATCTGTTTCTATACAGATATCAAAACACGGTCGCACAGTCCCGTCGCTTGTCCTTGTTGCACTTATTTTGAACATCATTTTATCGCATGTCCTATCGTTCACTAACGGAGCTGTCAATCCTTGTCGCACTCATGCTAAACAGCATCTGTCTGTCTCTATGTCCCAAAATCCGATGAAGGAGAACAATTTTCTATCGTTAATATCATGATGAATGATTAACTAATTATTGATATCTCGTGAACCACTGAACCGATATCAATCAGACTATGCTTAAATGAAAGATCAAAAAAAATAAAATAATTAATAAATAACAAATTCTTTTTAAAAATCATGTTTTTATAAATGGACTAAAAAGGATAAAATAATTTTTCCCATCCACACAGGTCACTAATACCATGCCGAAATAAATACGCTATCATTTTTCATTTTATTAGGAAATAAAATATTTGTAAGACTTAAAATGGAATACGTGGGGCGCAATAGAGGTAACAGAAATGACTCCTCGACGAACAATAACAATTGAGAAACTTATGCTTAAATGAACAATATGACATGCTAGTCATTTCTGTTACCTCTATTGCGCCCCACGTGTTCCATTTTAAGTCTTACAAATATTTTATTTCCTAATAAAATGAAAAATTATTGCGTATTTATTTCGGCATGGTATTAGTGACCTGTGTGGATGGGAAAGATTATTTTATCCTTTTTAGTCCATTTATTAAACCGAGGTTTTTAAAAAGAATTTTTTATTTATTCATTATTTTCCGCTTTTTAGTTTTAATTGGTCAAATTTTACAATCGATTTTAAACTATTACATTTATAAACAATCTCAAAAGAGCAGTTTCAAAATGAAAAGAATATGCAAGTGGTTTTAGACAACAGGCTCCTCTGGTGACTTACACCGTCCAGAATTGTTGAGAATCCTGATGAGGTTTTCTCACGCCAGCATCCGTGAGCTGTTGCAGCACTTTATATATATAAATATATATATATAAGGACAAAACAACGAAAGAAAAACGAGTATAAAGGAATGTGTAGATTCAATCAAGAACGGAAAATAAGCGCACTTTTTTTTCATATAAAATTTAAATTTACTGAAAATGTTCTTAAAATCGTTTGAAACTTGTAATAAATGGTAAAGGAATGGATTGTCATCCAATTTTGGGCTATCCTAAAAGTTTCAAGTCTCTAGCTCATCGGTAAGTTAGTTTAAAATCGATTACAAGATTTGCACCGGACAAACAGGCAGACAGACAAGGATACAAGTTAATAAAAACGTGGTAAAATACTGGACATAGCATGATTAAGAAATTTTTTGTAGAAGAAGAGTAGACGAAATATATGTATTCCATGTTGTAAATTTTGAAGTTTGTTATCGGTCAAGGAGTAGCGTTCGCCGCGCTAAAAACTTGGCGCGAGGAGCGACCGCTCCTCTGGATAACTACTATGTTACCATTAATTTTGACTAATAATGGTGTTGAAAGGCTAAAGTATTATTGTTCTTTAAACAAATAGGGCACCTGAAAACATAATTTGCCAAACTTTTGTTATAGACTCAAACTTTCTCCTTAACGCTAGTTAATAGTTTTATAAAAATGAATGGATTTTAACGAATGACAGCTTATTTTTGGAGAAAAAGATTATCTACAACTAAACAACACGAATTTTTTTATTTGATGACTGAAATTATTCAGAAATGGTGAAAAGCCTTTTTAGGACAGTTATTCATGTGCTTCGTTGTTATTAATCCTTTTTTTTTAATAAATAGAGATGTTTGGTGGTATTTGCAATTTGCAAAAACATTACGGGAAGTTGTAAACTATCTTATTCTGGAAGAAATCACGTTAAAATCCATTCATTTTTCACAAATTCTTAATTGGCGAAAAAAAGAAAATTCGCGCCATAAATAAAGTTAGTTAACAAATTTTTTGGCAGTTTCATTTTGTCTAAAGAGCATTAATGTTTATGTTATCACCAATATCATTAATAATCAAAAATAATTTATGGAAAACGGCAATCAATGTGGTTCCCAAACATATTCCATACCGGGGTCTAAATACTACCTTAACCCATTAGCGCATACGGCATACTAGTGGTGCGATTTTGGTCACACGCCATTTTAAACGTTAGAATCAACATTTTTTTCTTTCTATGTACCCTATGATTTTAAGGGTCGCTGATCACGAACCCGAAGTCAGAATTGCAAAATTTAAAACAGCTGATCCAATATGGGGATTCAAACATAAAAATAACGTTTTTCAAAAATCCAGTTGGACAAATCAATCTTCCGAATGTTCGATATAAACAACAGTTGGTTTCCGTATGTTTTTTTGGGGTCGCTGAATATGAATTTGATGTCAGAATTACAAAATTCAAAATGGCTGACTCAAAATGGCGGACGTCAAGAAGCTAACTGTAACACCGACAATCGGAATTTCACAAAACTTGATGTATATAAGTTTTCGGGGTCGTGGATTATGAATCTGAAGTCAGAATTACAAAAACCTAAATGGCTGATTCACAATGGCCGACATCAAGTGGGTAATTCATACATTACCGATATATAATTCTCAAAAGTCGATGTATGTAAGTTCTTGATGAACCTGGCGTATCTCAAAGTTATAAACGGGATGTGATTTTTTTTGTTCTCTAATTACTGCCTCAAATTTTTTGCTAGTTTAGTCTACATAAATATTATTTCAGTTTATAAAAGCATTATGGTAAACGACGTTGCTTAATTCCAGGGTTTCTAAAATTACTTTTTTTAATTTTATACAACCTATACGGACAATTACATTTTTGTGTTCTGACAAAAAATAACTACTCTAACCCAATTTTATGTACAGTGCAATCACACTGGTTGCTGCATGCTGGGACTCGCTCCCTCTCGAGTTGCAGATCGATACGCCCCGCCCACCCAAGTGTCAAATGATCTAAAACAGGGCCGTGCCTATTGAAATATGTACGTGGTCAGTAGCGCCGCACCTGTAAATATATGGTAGAAGGGAGAAAAGCATGAAATACGGAGCTCATCCGGAGAGGGAGAAACGAGCGGGGGAAGCAACCGGAGTGGGATGATTCAGTGGATAGCAGTACATGAAAACAACTATAATTGAGATAGAAACTCACCAAACCTACATACAGTCGAGCCTCCGCATCATGGACTCGTCGGGAATGCTCCGATCCCGAATATGGTCAATGAAGGGGAGAGAGCGCTTCCCCTACTTCGTCGCCTTTCGTTCTGACTAACGCGCATGCGCTACAAGTACGAGTGAAAGGCGGCACATGTACATATGTATTGTATGTATGTATATGTATGTATTTATGTATGTTTGTACATACATACAACCGATTTGCCGAACCGAACCCGAAGAACCTCGGTAAGCACAAAAGTGGGGGAAGGCGATAAACAGCGACAGAGGGAAAAGTCCATAATACGCAGGCTCGACTGTACTTCCAGTTCGACTGCCGAAGGAGGAACATCGACTCTTTTGGTTTGATTGGGTCATCACGGACGGTCTGTCAGATTCACGTTTCAAAACAACGACGGGGCAATATTTACACTACAAAGGTAAGATATAAATTTGTAATTTTGTTTATAGTTTTCAACCCTCCTCTTTCCGAATCCGAAGTCCGTTTTTCGCTAGGAGCAGCCATTTTTTAAAATATGGCGGCGAAAAGGCAAAAAATAGAGAAAATTTCGATTTTTGGATCGGTTTTTCCTGTTTTTCAATAGGTTCGCGATGACCGATCATTCCAAAGACCTGGATCCGGTGGCATAATGAGTTTGACTAAAAGTTGACATGATCAGATATGCAAAATATAAGATGGCGGATTTTTCGCCGAATTTTGTGTTTTTATAGCATTTCCGACTGTATAATATAAAACCCGCGAGTAACCATTTTCATTTCGGACATGCAACGTTTTGTATTTCCCTCCGCCATTTTCAATGATGAAAATCAAATGTCATATTCGTAATCTGCGACCCCGAAAACCACCGAGTAGTCAGTTTCATATGGATCAAGAAATTTTGTTGCATTTCTGTCGGCCATCTTGGAACCGCCATTTGGAATTTCGAGTATCGGATAGAAGATACTGTTACAAATGATTGTGTAAATCAATAATAAGTGCGTACAACAATATTTATTAATAGCTAATAATAATGTCGGAAATGCTGTAAAAACACAAAATTCTGCGAAAAATCAGCCATATTGGATCCGCCATCTTATATTTTGCATATCTGATCATGTCAACTTTTTGTCAAACTCATTATTCCACCAGATCCAGGTCTTTAGAATAATCGGTCAGCGCGAACCTTTTAAAAAACATGAAAAACCGATCCAAAAATCTATTTTTTCGCATTTTCGCCGCCATATTTAAAAAATGGCTGCTCCTAGCGAAAACCGGACTTCGGATTCGGAAAGAGGAGGGTTGAAAACTATAGAATCTAAATATTCAGAATTATTCATCGTTAGTTTCTATAAGAAATGTGACGATTAAAATGTAGTGAAATTTACGGCATTTTGGGCGGAAAAGGGTTAATCAAAGTTATACGGGACAAAATTTACACGTACTAATTAAAAAAAGTAATGTTATAAATTCGACCGTAGAAAAACAATTCCTAATCTAAGGTTTCTTTTTGATTTATAGGAAAATGAAAACGGAAGAAATGTCCATTGGCATCGGTTTATTGGTGTTGTCAGTTTTGACAATCCTTCTGAGACTTTATTATCTTCTCCGGAAATCACGAGAAGTAGACGATCCCAATGCATCTTTCTCATCTACGAATGCGCCAAATCTGACCATCATTAAACGCATCGGCAGAGGGGGCCACGCTGATGTGTGGCTCGGTAAATACAAAAATAAAGAAGTAGCCGTAAAATGTTTCTCAACAAAAGGTGGAAATTCCTGTCATAGAGAAAAAGAGATTTTACGAGTTTTAAATTCGGTGAAACATGAGAATATTATACGTTTCATGAAGGCTGGAGCAGTTAACTCCGAATCTCTGCAAGGTTCTGTATTGATCACTGAGTACCACTCCAGAGGTTCTTTATTTGACTATCTGCAAGACAAAATGTTGGACCACCAAGAGTTGCTCAAGGTTTGCGAATCCGCCTTATCGGGTATCGAGTACCTTCATACAGAACGCGTTGGAAAACCATCAATAGCTCATAGAGATGTGAAGCCAAAAAATATATTGATCAAGACAAACGGAGAGTGTTGTATCGCTGATTTTGGGTCAGCGATATTGTTTTGGAAGGGGCGTGTCGTCATGTTCACGTCAGAAACGACCAAAAGATATTTGGCCCCAGAGTTGCTGGAACATGAACACATGTTGGCTTCCTTTCAAACATTCCTAATGGCGGACATGTACTCCGTCGGACTTACATTATGGGAAATATGTAACCGTTCTGCTCTAGGATCACAACTACGGTCTATGAAACCATATGTAAGGCCATATCAACATTTTACTCCGGCATTACCAACATCTCAAGACATGTATTATGTAACGAAAACTTTAAAACTGCGTCCATCTATACCGGAACCATGGACGACGGATTTTATTTTATACTCACTGAGTAAAATCATGACGGAGTGTTGGAAAGAGGAACCTTCGGAACGAGAAACGGCTTCGAGTGCAAGACAAAAAGTGTCACACTTACGAAGAAATAATATAGATATTGTGTAAAAATATAAGGATGGAGTACATTCCGTTTTGAATGTGATATTTTGTAAATAATGTAAGTTGAACATTTGTGTAATTAATTTATTGTTATAAAATTAATTTTTTAATAAAATGAGATTACCTGATTTCTTATTTTTTCACAACCTTCAACCTTCAATCGTCAGTAGTCTCTCCCAATATCATCCAACCTTAGGCACCTCAGAATATTAGGCCCGAGATCCCCATCAGTATTTAGCATTCTGCCTTCAAACTTGATTCCCACCATCGTCTATAACACGTCTGCCCAAAGTTTCACTTGGGCATCCGCTGACAGCTGTAGCATCTTATAGTTTTCCATTTTTTAGACGGTTATTCATGTGCTTCGGTGTTATTAATCCTGTCCGCAACGTCAAACCATCACGTTTTCAAGTATTTTTCCGCCGCATAAATTCAACATTGCATCATTCGCAATTTCATTATGGCAGTTAGACCACAGTGTGTAGTATGTTTGGGAACAACATTGATTACCGTTTCCTATAAATTATTTTTGATTATTAATGAATGATATTGTTGATGACATAAACATTAGTGCTCTTTAAACAATATAAAAACTGCAAAAAAATTTGTTAACTAACTTTTATTAATGGCACAAATTTTCTTTTTTTCGCCAGTTAACCCTTTGCAGCGCAGTGGTAACCCAGATTACCACCTTTTTAATTAACATCTTTTCTGTCTAGTTTCAATGCTTTCGAAGCAATATTCAAACAATCTTTTTACATTGGTAGAGGGGGCTTTTTAGTACGAAACGAAAAGGATAATAAATGCAATTACGCAAAATTATTAACAAGTATAAATAAATAAATTTAAAAAATCGTCGATTTTTGAGAAAGTAATCGTTTTTGAACGAACTAAAAGGTAAATTAGAACCAAATTTGGTACTCGGGGGGTTTTTGGGGTCGTTGATTACGAATTTGAAGTCGGTTTTGAAAAATTCAGAATGGCGGATGAATTTTTAAAAATTTATCTGATTTACTTGAAACTCGTTACTCGGAGGTTTCTCGGGTCGCCGCTTACGAATCTGGCCTCGGATTTTGAATGTTCAAAGTGGAGGATCCACGATGTCCGATCGAAATGTGAAAATGTACCCGATATTGATGAAGCTGTGTACTCTGGGGTTTTTGGGGTCGCTTATTACGAATCTGATCCTCTTGACTTTTATATTTGAAAATTCCGAATACATTAGAGTATCAGTTTTTATCTCTATCAAGTTCAATTTATTTACATTTATGTAGGCCATCTTGGGATCACACCATTATGAATTTACAAAATCTGACTTAATATTCGCAATCAGCGAGATCCCGAAAACCCCAGAGTAACCAACTTTCATCAAAATCAAGTAAAAATTTTACATTTATGTCGGCCATCTTCGCGCCGCCATTTTGGAATTACAAAATCAGACTTCAGATTCATAATTAGCCACCCCGAAAACCTCCGTGTAACAATTTTCAGCTGTGTTTTTCTTATAAAGAGAAAATGTGCGCCGCAAAGGGTTAAGAAGTTGTGAAACAAGAATGCGATTTAACGGCGATTTTTTCGAGAATACGATACGTTTACCACTTTTCCATACAGTTTTTTGCAAATTACTGCAAATACTATCAAACATCTCGTATTTATTTAACAAAAAAATAGGATATAATAGCACCGAAGCACATGAAATAACCTACCGACAAAAAGGCTTTTCACATTTTCTGAATAATTTCCAGTCATGCAACATCAAAAATTCGTGTTGTTTAGTTGTAGATAGTCTTTTCAACCAAAGAATAATCTGTCATTCGATTAAAATCCATTCATTTTTATAAAACTAAATAACTAGCGTAAAGAAGCATGTTTGAGTCCTATAACAAAAAGTTGACAAATTATATTTTCAAGTCTC
>JAQOWT010000317.1:0-24069 GCA_030407085.1 Trichopria drosophilae
TCTATTTCAAACTATTGTATTTCTACATCAATATGGTAGATGTCTAAAAGATTTTTGAGGCCTTGAACAGGGTTTACAGCACTCTTGAAGAAGACGCTGCTGAGGATCAATTTTCCAACTTCATTCGAGAATCCATCAAAAAGATTGAGAAAATCAATTAATTCTTAAGGACCAATCCTCACATTCCAAATGGGGTGAAGTTATCATTGGAGACACGTATTCATTGCATCACGGTACAGAGGGTTACAGCTGCTCACAGATTAATTAGCGTATCTCAATGATCTCCAATAGAGACAAAACCGTCGAGTCCCTTCACCCAAGACCATTTTGAAATTAACGTAGAAAAGCCGCTAAGCAAGTCTCAACGCGTTCAAAAGACCTGGCGCCGACCCCCTAATATTGTTATAAAAATGTCCAGCCGTTAGATGGTCATTGCAAACGGCCTCTTTCTAATGCGTGATCTTAAGAAATTAGTTCATAAATATTGAAAAGTACTGGCTGTTACACATTAGTATTGTCATGTGAGGAATGTCGAAAAAAAAAAAATTGCAAAAGCAATTCATTAAAGGTCAGCTATTGCTACATCATATTCGCTTCTCGATGCCTATGTGGAAATACAGCGTAGGCTAGGAACCGTATTTTGAATGTGAACATAAAATTCTAATAATGACCTTTTCCTCCTGCGTGCTACTACCATCTCTCTTGCTCTCTAGTACCCGTTGTTAGATTATACCGTTATCACGGTCATCGAAATCGCCGATTGCCAACCGATCATTTTCACCATATATTTTCCATGTATACAGGTTCAGACGCGTTTAAAGTCATTGCGCAATTTCATCAAAAGGTATACCAAGTAACACATTTTCTCTTTCCAAAATTTTTAGACAACCTCCACCATAATAGAAAGGAGATGATCTCAGTTCTGTATTTTATCTAGGAATAACATGGCGGGCCACCTGTAGACCAACTCACCCCTTTGTTAACAAAAGTAGCATAAATAAATAAATAAATAAATAATTTATAATAATAATATTTAAATAGTAATAAATTTCACATAATCCGAATAGCGTGTATTAAAATGTATAATATAGAAATGATGGAAGAAGCTAGCAGTAATTAGAAAGAGAGGATGACACGCTTATTCCCTATGCATTTATCTATTCACGATATTTACGTGTTTTCATGACGTTCGAGCCATAGCTATACGAGTTTGGACACGTGGGTAATGTAATTAATCAGGTTCCTGACCGTTTTTTAATATGTGTACAATTTACGACATCTTAAACATCGCCATACAAGTTTCGACCTGTTAATTACCCGTAGACTTTACTATACGATAACAATGAATCTGACTTCTCACAAGTGACGAACACATACGAGTATCGACTTGCTTCTAATATAATTAATTAATCTTCATTTAATATTTCCCACTTTTAAAATTTCTGAGAATAAGAAGATCGAAATGACGACGTAAAAATCTAAGAGAAGCGTGTAAAATTCAACAGTTTCTTTCTATCTTTACGCACAGTTTTGTGTCTTTTAAGTAAAAAGTTAAAGGAAATGATAATGCTGCCATCTTTTGGTATGTTTAAAGAGATTGCAGAATCTGCGTGTTGCAGAATGAAATATGTGGGTGCATCTAAAATGCATAGATTCATCGTAGGCTTGTCATACACTTGCTGATATGAGTGGCTATGGAGCGATTACAACTGAATATGAAGTTCTTGAAAATTGTATCTAGTTGACACTTAGACCTTATTAGATCACCATAACGACGCATAAAAGAATATGAAAGTGAAATTGTTAAGGATATTGACTCGCGCGCATTGTCTACTGCCACGCCGAAAACCAATCTCGCATATTTTTAAAAATATCTATACTGCCTATTACTAAGAGTCCCTATGAAATTAACACTTTGCAGTAGTCTTTACATCATAGTCGGTTGTTCTATCTGCGGTATCATCACTCGTTTCCAAAACGTTTATGTGACGACATTCACGTAAATCTGGATGCATTTTGATTGTGAGTGGTAAGCATGACCATGTACTTTCTTCAATTTCAATGTTCTGCAAACGTTGACATGAAATCGATAGGTAGACTCGATGTCTTTTGTGTAGACCGATTAATGCAAGAATCATTTGACACTTCATAAGTAAATTCTCTATTGACCGCCGTTCGAATGATGAGTGCAGGCTAGTCTTGAAGATATTGTACAGTGGTATACAATTTTTAAGAGCATTTTTAACATTTTCTTTAGCACAGACTTTGCCGGTTAAGTGTATGTTTTTCGCATTTTATTGAAAATTCGACGCGTTGCTAGAGTTAGTCTCTGATGAGGTTTCGCGGGTTAGAGATGGACAGGTCTAATTTGTCTATATCGACAATGATTTAAGCGCAGCATCTAAATAATTTTCCTGCAACCTTTGTTTTGTAGTTTTGTCTGCCGCCTTTTATGTATATCTTCGTGAGCACACTGTAACGATGTCTTCTAAACGTTTCGTTGATTCTCATCAATGGGTTATAATCGACCGATTTCCATTCGGGTTAGACGCTAGAGTTAAGTTGTGGGCCATTAACCAATTGTTTTATGTTCAAAACCGTTCTTTACTACATTTACTGTCAGGAAAATATCGTCATAATGTTACATTTCCTTCGGATATAAAACTGATTACCGGATCCGTGGGAATTCCTTTGCATACGGATCGTCGACAATATTCTACATTTCAATGATATCTAATACATGTGATTATGCTTGTCCCCTTCATTAATGAACGCATCATTTCTACTCTCACACAGTCACTCGTTTGCCCCTACAGACAGTCTGGAGTGGTACCTCTAACTTATGGGTATACGTCGTACCTTTCTATCTCTAGATCGTAGTATCTCTTCGTTTAAAATCCTATGAATCGGAAATCAAATCAGAGTGTAACAAAAACGTCGATTCTTCAGCGGGCCAACACTTGAGATTTTCGATAGTTTGTGAGTTACGATACTCAGATGATGAAGAAGTTAAACGTAATATTAAATCGTTTCAAGTACTAGCACCAGTATGATGGTCACCGCACTTTCACAATTGAATAAATCTTTTCTACGATATTCGATCTAATTGAAATGTGCATAGACGTATGAATACAAGTTTCGATTGGTTTATAATACAATTGAGCGTGCCAAAGATCTCTAAATTTTAAATAAAAAATGATCAGTCATTAACTTGACATCCTTTAAACAATTAATTTTTGTATGTATATTAAATAGCGATACACTGCAGTCTTAAATCAAATAATTAAAATCATTACATCTTAAAGTCAGTCCATGCATAAATCTTACATGGTCTAAGTCATCTTATCTACACTACATCTTTCTTTCTGTAAATGCAAAACAAAACGAAAGACAACAAAGTATTTATCATTATGATAATAACAAATTCTTTCACATTAGCAACAGCGTCTAATAGCCCACATAAGGTCGCCTTATTCGTAGTGAATTTAACTTGCGAACTGTCATCTTTAATTGTCGATCATTCTCTTCTCTCACATTAGCTACCTCGATTTGTTGCATCTATACGAATACTCTTACATCAAATCGAGTCCCGTATGCACATTCTGGTGTTTTCCGTAACTTTCACACGACTATGGAAGGAAATTTATTCTTAAAACCCAACATAGTCTCAATGCGTAAATGTATTTTAATACTAACGAATGGGTCTAGCTCTTGATTCGAAATTGTATGTAGCGTGACCGACATGACTATGTTAATTACGTTTACAATTATTGATTTGGAGATATCACACCGCACGAAACGTTGTTATATTTGACAAGATTTTTGCTACTTCCACATTGTAATCTTATTTAGTTCAACTTAGGTTATTCACGTATCAATACGATTGTTATATGTAGGTATTATGTTAAATATATCTGCCATAAGGAGAATGTCCTCCTATCCATCACACATTTGTGTAATACCAAAAGATACAAGTCATTATTTTCAATAAATAATTTTTCATAGTAATAAAATTGACCTTTAAATACTTTCCTCATGTTTTTCACACAATCATGCCACTAAAATTTCTGATTATTATTATTTTATTAATTAATATTGAATCGTTTATTGAACTGATGTTTTTCATAAATAATCACTTTAAAAGGACTGCTGTTGTATATGAAATATAAGACTAAACATCAATTCAACATGAAGACTTGCATAGTTTAATTCTACTTAAAAACATTAGTCATTTTCTGTAAGGAAAAGTGAAATATATTTCTCAATGTCCTATCTGTAAAGCTTCTATCTTACTTCTATTCTTACTTCATGTTTCATTTCGACAGTCCAAAACACATCGGTTCAGATACTCACACTTTCAATAATTATTGAATAATTTCTTACTATATGGGAGTAAATATTCAACGATCTTTTTAGTAAATATTGATTCAAATTTAATATATTCGATCCTTATTACAATTTTTCTAAAACAAGCGTTTAATTGCGGTGTTTTGGATATTGGTTGATGGACAAAGTATGGAATATTGCAATTAAAATGAATCATTTAACACACGTATCTTCTATCACTTACGTTCAATTATATAATTTTTTAATACTATAACACCCGTACATATTTACAATATTTGCAGTCTGTACGTCAGTCTTGTACATTTTCACCGTTTCAGACTAAAAAGTGCGTTCAAAACTGGACTCTTGCTCGTCATTGAATTATTGGCTTCTAGTACATCGGAGCTTTGAAACAACTTTAATATATGTTGTATATGTTCTTATATCATGAAGGCATACACGTTACTGATGACAATTAATGATTCTTTTAGTTTTATCTTGACTAAAGGTAGCAAACGCAACATATTGTGATGAGTACTATTGCCAGTTATGTTCTGAAATTTCTTACCCACACCGGATGAAGGAAAATGTCGTATATTATTGGGCAAAAGGATTACACAGTTAATTAATATGATTCTTTATAAAATATAAAGATATATACTGATCGACTAGATTTCATAATAAAATACATATTGTTTTATGTAGATCGGTAAGTATCTAATTCCTTATCTTACATTTAAAATTCCTCACAATATTCAATATGTACCCTTCAAAGCGTCGTGTTTTATTATTGATTATTGTATTTTGTAATATATCTGCTCGCACTTTCTATATTTGAATTCATATTTTAAAGATAGATTGTAGCCACTCCAGATATTAACGAACACCTTACTAAGAACTAATACCTACACTAATATTCTACCTATACCAAAAACATCTAGCAAATAATCGAGATAATATTTTCACTTCAAATTTATTATTATACTTGAAATATTTCTCCGAGTCTAAACTTCTCTTACAAGTTTACTGTGTTCTGCATCTTACTTATCTTATATTGGAAACGTTAGTTAACTAATATTTTATGCGTGAAATTTGTTATTTTCCAATCCATATGTTTGAACACATTTATTCTCTAAAGATTACTCTAAGTGTTTTCTTTCGACTCTGAGAGTACAGCAATCTACCGTCTTATTTCATACTGTGCACACTTAAACGTGTAGAATATACGAATAATATTTATTTTTTAAAATAAAGATACATTACTTCCCAGCATTATAAAGATACTTCTTCTAACATAATACATAATCGATTCACATATTATAATTTTAATTAATATTAATAATCACTATATTCTTTTGTATAATTTATTTATGTATGTCACATAATCTTAATAATATAATTTAAAATCATTATGTCATAGTAATTTTTATATCGTATTCAATTATTAAGATATACACTAGTATCAAAATATTATTATTGAAACTAAATAATAATTAAATTTAATAAAGGAATTAGCAAGACACATAAACTTATTATAGTACAATATTATTTCAAAATAATTACAAATTTGTTACTATATTTAATGTATTATGTTAGATATCATGAAGTATAATTATACTGTAATAATCTTAAAATTATTATAATATTAAATAAATATTATTGTTCTACGTAATGCACAGTATATAAGATAATTGCTGTACTCTCAGAGTCGAAAAAAACACTAGATAATCTTTAGAGAATAAATGTGTAAACATATAAAATAAAATTTCACGCATAAATATTAGTTAACTAACGTTTCAATATAAGATAATCAAACACAGTAACTTGAGAGAAGTTTAGACTCGGAGAAATACAAGTATAAAGATAAATTTGAAGTGAAAATATTATCTCGATTATTTGCTAGATGTTTTTGGTATAGGTAGAATATTAGTGTAGGTATTAGTTCTTAGTAAGGTGTTCGTTAATATCTGGAGTGGCTACAATTTATCTTTAAAATATGAATTCAATATAGAGAGTGCGAGCAGATATATTACAAAATACAATAATCAAAAATAAACACGACGCTTTGAAGGTACATATTGAATATTGTGAGGAATTAAATGTAAGATAAAATTAGATACTTACCGATCTACATTAAACAATATGTTTATTATGAATCTAGTCGACAGTATATACTTATGATATAAAGAATCATATTAATAACTGTGAATGCTTTTGCCTATAATATACGACATTTCCTTCATCGGTGTGGGTAAGAAATTTCAGACACTGGCAATAGTACATCTCAATATGTTGCGTTTGCACCTTTGGTCAAGATAAGACTAAAGAATCATTATTGTCATCAGTATCGTGAATGCATTCAGATTTAAGAACATATACAACATATTGTAAAGGTGTTTCAACGCTCCGATGTACTAGATGCCTATAATTAATGACGAGCAAGAGTCAGTTTTGACGCACATTTTAGTCTAAACGTGAAAATGAAAAGACTGACGTACAGTCTGCAAATATTGTAAATATGTACGTGTTATAGTATTAAAAAATTATATAATTGAACGTAGTGATAGAGATACGTGTGTTAAATGATTCATTTAATTGCATATTCATACTTTGTCACCAACATTTCCAAAACACCGCAATTAAGCTTGTTTTAGTAAAATTGTATAATGATCGTATATATATTAAATTGTTTCATTATTTACGAAAAAAATCGTTGAATATTTACTCCCTTATATAAGAAATTATTCAATAATTATTGAAAGTGTGTTTATGTACCGAGGTGTTTGGACTGTCCGAACTAAGAAAACATGAAGTAAGATAGAAGTAAGATAGAAGCTTTACAGATAAGGTCATTGAGAATTTTTCACTTTTCCTTTCAAAATGACTAATGTTTTAAGTAGAAGTAATCTATGCATGTCTTCATGTTGAATTGTTGTTTAGTCTTATATTTCTTATACCATCAGCAGTCTTTTACAGTGATTATGTATGAAAACATCAGTTCTATAACACGATTCAATATTATTAATAATAATAATAATAATCTGAAATTTTAGTGCATGATGTGAAAAACATGAGAAGTTTTTTACGGTTAATTTATTACTATGAAAAATTATTTATTGGATATAAAGATTCTTGTATCTTTTGGTATTACACTAGGTGTGAGGGATAGGAGGAAATTCTCCTTTATGGCAATATATTTACCAATAATACCTACATATAAACAATAGTATTGGATACGTGAATAACTTAGTTAACTAATTAAGATTACAATGTGGAAGTCAGCAAAAATCTGTCAAATATACCAACGTTTCGTGCGGTGTGAATCTCCAAATCATTATTGTTAAACGGAATTAAATAGTCATGTCGGTTACGCTACATACAATTTCGAATCAAGAAGGTATACCATTCGTTAGTATTAAAATTAATTTACGCTTGTACTTGTTGGGTTTTACGATATGAATTTCATTCCATACGTCGTGTCGAATGTTACAACACTAAGCCTGTGCATACGACTCGATTTTGATGTCGAGTATTCGTTAAGATGCAACAAATCGGTAGCTAATGAGAGAGAGAGAGAGCTTGATCGACAATTAAAGATGACAGTTCGAAAGTTAAATTCACTACGAATAAGGCGACCTTATGTAGGGCTATTAGACGCGGTTTCTAAAGTGAAAGAATTTGTTATTATCATAATGATAAATTACTTTGTTGTCTTTCGTTTTGTTTTTGCATTTACAGAAAGAAAGATTTGTAGTGTAGATAAGATGACTTAGACCATGTAAGATTTATGCATGGACTGGACTTTTAAGGATGTAAAGGATTTTAATTATTTGATTTAAGATGGCAGTGTATCGCTATGTAAAACTTTACATACAAAAACTTAATTGTATTAAAGGATGTCAAGTTAATGACTGATCATTTTTTATTTATTTAAATTTAGAGATCTTTGGCACGCTCAATTGTATTATAAAACCATTCGAAACTTGTATTCATACGTCTATGACCATTTCAATTAGATCGAATATCGTAGAAAAGATTTATTCAATTGTGAAAGTGCGGTGACCATCATAACATTGGTGCTAGTACCCTTGAAACGATTTAATATTACGTTTAACTTCTTCATCATCTGAGTATCGTAACTCACACACTATCGAAAATCTCAAGTGTTGGCCGGCTGAAGGAATCGACGTTTTTGTTACACTCTGATTTGATTTTCAGATTCATAGGATTTTACGAAGAGATACTACGATCTAGAGAGAGAAAAGGTACGACTTATTTAACCAATACGTTATGGTACCCCGCCATATGTGGAAGGGGCACCAGAGTGTGTGTGAGAGAGAATGATGCGTCCATTTCATGAAGGGGACAAGCCAATCAGTATCTAGCTAACTAGAAAATGTAGAATATTGTCGACGTTATTGTGCCAGGATTCCCCGGGATCTTTGGTAATCAGTTTATATCGTAAGGAAATGTACATTATGGATATTTCCGACAGTAATGTAGTTAAACGTTACGTTTTGAACATAAACAACCAATTGGGTTAATGCACAATTATCCTGGTCTACGATTGGAATCGGGCGAGTATACCCTTTGATGGAAATCACCGAAACGTTGGAAGACATCGTTACATGTGCTCACAAGATATACATAAAAGGCGCAGACAAATAAAAGATATAGGTTGCAGGAAATTTTAGATGCTGACAATATTGTCGATATAGACATATTAGCCTGTCCATCTCTACCGAAACTCATAGGACAACAACAACGTCGATTTTCAATAAATTGCGAAAATCATACATTTAACGGAAAGTGTGCTAAAGAAAATGTTAAAATGCTTTAAAATTGTATACTGTAAAATCTTCAAGACTAGCCTGTATCTCTTCGAAAGGTCAATGAGAATTTACTATGAAGTGAAACGTCTTGCATTAATGGAAACAAAAGACATCGAGTCTACCTATAGATTTCATGTCAACGTTTGCAGAACTTGAAATTGAAGAAGTATGGTCATGCTTACCACTCACAATGCAAATGCATCCAGATTTACGTGAATGTCGTCAATAAACGTTTTGAAACGAGTGATGATACAGCAGATAGACAACCGCCTATGATTAAAGACTATGCAAATGTTAATTTCAGAGGATGTCTAGTAATGCAGTATAGGTATTTTAAAAATAGCGAGATTGCTTTCGCTTTGCAGTAGATGCGCGGTAATATTTAACAATTTCACTTTCATATTCTTTTGTATGGATAATAAGGTTAATTGTCAACTAGATTCAATTTTCAAGAACCTCATATTCAGTTGTAATCGCTCCATAGCCACTCATATCAGCAAGTGTATGATGGCAGCCTACGATGAATCTATGCATTTTAGATGCACCCACATATTTCATTCTGCAACACGCAGATTCTGCAATCTCTTTAAACATACCAAAAGATGGCAGCATTATCATTTCCTTTAACTTTTTACTTAAAAGACACAAAACTGTGCGTAAAGATAGAAAGAAACTGTTGAATTTTACACGCTTCTCTTAGATTATTTTTCGTCATTATCTTCTTATTAGAAAAAAAGTGGGAAATATTAAATGAAGATTAATTAATTATATTAGAAGCAAGTCGATTGTATGTGTTCGTCACTTGTGAGAACTGTTACGTATAGTAAAGTCTACGGGTAATTAACAGGTCGAAACTTGTATGGCGATGTTTAAAATTCGTAAATTGTACACATATAAAAAACGGTCAGGAACCTGATTAATTACATTACCCACGTGTCCAAAACGTATAGCTATGCTCGAACGTCATGAAAACACGTAAATATCGTGAATAGATAAATGCATAGGAATAAGCGTGTCATCCTCTCTTTCTAATTACTGCTAGCTTCTTCCATCATTTCTATATTATACATTTTAATACACGCTATTCGGATTATGTGAAATTTATTACTATTTAAATATTATTATTAAATTATTTATTTATTTATTTATTTATGCTACTTTTGTTAACAAAGGGGTGAGTTGGTCTACAGGTGGCCCGCCATGTTATTCCTAGATAAAATACAGAACTGAGATCATCTCCTTTCTATTATGGTGGAGGTTGTCTAAAAATTTTGGAAAAGAAAATGTGTTACTTGGTATACCTTTTGATGAAATTGCGCAATGACTTTAAACGCGTCTGAACCTGTATACATGGAAAATATATTGAAAATGATCGGCTGGCAATCGCGATTTCGATGACCGTGATAACGGTATAATCTAACAACGGGTACTAGAGAGCAAGAGAGATGGTAGTAGCACGCAGGAGGAAAAGGTCATTATTAGAATTTTATGTTCACATTCAAAATACGGTTCCTAGCCTACGCTGTATTTCCACATAGGCATCGAGAAGCGAATATGATGTAGCAATAGCTGACCTTTAATGAATTGCTTTTGCAATTTTTTTTTTTTCGACATTTCTCACATGACAATACTAATGTGTAACAGCCAGTACTTTTCAATATTTATGAACTAATTTCTTAAGATCTCGCATTAGAAAGAGGCCGTTTGCAATGACCATCTAACGGCTGGACATTTTTATAACAATATTAGGGGTCGGCGCCAGGTCTTTTGAACGCGTTGAGACTTGCTTAGCGGCTTTTCTACGTTAATTTCAAAATGGTCTTGGGTGAAGGGACTCGACGGTTTTGTCTCTATTGGAGATCATTGAGATACGCTAATTAATCTGTGAGCAGCTGTAACCCTCTGTACCGTGATGCAATGAATACGTGTCTCCAATGATAACTTCACCCCATTTGGAATGTGAGGATTGGTCCTTAAGAATTAATTGATTTTCTCAATCTTTTGATGGATTCTCGAATGAAGTTGGAAAATTGATCCTCAGCAGCGTCTTCTTCAAGAGTGCTGTAAACCCTTTCAAGGCCTCAAAAATCTTTTAGACATACCATATTAGAAATACAATATTTGAAATAGAGGTGCTTACGTACTGTCAAACATAGACACAGGAACGCGACATTCCTTTGAAACGATGTCTGGACTGTATACAATTTCGAGAGTTTCGAGAAAACAAATGTACGGTGAATAAATCGACGATAATCGACGACCGTGAAAACGGTATACTGCTAATGTTAATGGATCTAAGAAAGAGTATGCGAGAGCTAAGAATCATAGAAATTATGACATTGGAATATTTGAATTAGACTGCTTCCTTCTCTTACGTCACGGATTGCCGAAATTTTAAAATAATGTTTTTGAAATTGTGCAATGACCTTTTAAACGTGTTTGGACCTATACATTTTCGAAAGTTTCAGGAAAACAAATGTACGGTGAATAAGTGATCGATAATCGACGACCGTGAAATATACTGCTAATGTTAATGGATTAAATAAAGTATGCGAGAGATGATAGTAAACGCACGAGAAAAGGTTTCCGCGCATCAGGGTCGACATCTTTTGAACGCGTTGAGACTTGCTTAGAGTCTAAATTAATTTTAAAATTCTTAGCGGTTTTGTGTGAAGGGGCTCAGCGGTTTCGTCACTATTTAGATCATTGAGATACACTAACGGCTTGTCAAGACGACTGTCATAGTATTCCTACGAGAGAAAACTCTGAAAGGTGAATTCAAACTTACAACATGGTAAAGGTCAACGCCCTGATTGTAGGTTTTTAAAATTTGTGTGAGATTTAAAAAGTAGGTCGTCGATATACGAGATTGAGCTAGACACCTTCAAACTGGTATTCAGACTAATGAAATCTACTGTCAACTCATAAAATTATGTAACATAAATAAGTAACGAGAATCTTTTTACTTTCACTCTCAATATTCCAATACGATATTATATAAATGTAGTAATTCTTAAAAATAATAAATAAAATGATAAAAACTTAAGCGTTTGAAATAAAAAAAAATAATTAACTTACATCATAAAATATCATTTATTTTAAAATTGGTAGATTTAAAAAACTTGATAATTGCTCAACTGTATTCTATAAATGTACAGAAATCAATACTAATTTACACTAAGGACGAAAAACGTTGAGTTTTTAAAGTTTAGACAATTTTTACTTAATGACCTCATAACGACGGTAATTTAATGAAACTTAAACATATATACAAAAATAATTACCGAATCATAATAAATGATAAGATAATGAATTATAAATAATTTAAACAGATTTATTATAATAAAAACATAAAAATCAAAAAATGCAATAAAATAGAGAAAAAAATGTCTTAAATAAATTAGTGAATAAATAAACGACTTATTAAAATTTTATTCAATCTACAATATTCAATTTTTATAATTTTTTAAGATTTTATATAGATAAGAATAAAATAATAATGAATAAACCAATTATGTATAACATTACACCCTATTGACAATTCAAAAAAAAGTTTTGTCTTTAATAAAATATTTTCAGCCCTAAAATTTCATGATATTCACTAAATACAGAAGAAAAGATATCACTTATTATTTTTGTACAAATAATCTTTTCCTAAAATTTAAAGATATTGTTTTTCTCTATTTAACATAAAATTAGTTCATAAAATTATGATTAAATTCCAAATATGACATTTTGTATAAAATTAAAAAAAAGATAACACAGTATTTTAAGTAATATAGGACAGATCTCACGGATCCCGCCGCCGCCACCAGGCGTCGCCACAGTCGCGCGCTGTCGCAGCATGCGAGGTGTAGATTCGTGAACTAATTCGCAGACTGATTCGTGGACTAATTCGTGGTTTGAGTCGCGGACTGACTCGCGGCTGATTCGCGATTGATTCGCATTTTTGATTTACTGTTTAGTACGCGGTTTCAAGACTCTCATTGGAAATCTGACCGTCGTGGTTTGAGTCTATGAGTCGGATTAAGAGACGTCTGAAGACTCAGACTTCGTCTCACACAAATTTTAAAAACCTACAATCAAGGCGTTGACCTCTCCCTTATCATCGACCATCCTTGGGAAAACACATGTGAATTCCAAGCATATTAGATAATATATCGGGACCTATGGCCTGTAGATTTCCATTAGTCTAAATACCAGCTTGAAGCGCAATCTCGTATATCGACGACGTACTTTTTAAATCTCACACAAATTTTAAAAACCTACAATCAGGGCGTTGACCTCTCCCTTGTCATGATGTAAGTTCGAATTCACCTTTCAGAGTTTTCTCTCGTCGGGGAAATCTATCCATATACCAGCTTGAAGCGTAATCTCGTATATCGACGACCTTTGCCATGTGTCGAAAATCAAATTTCAAAAGTCGCCTTCATTAAAGGTCAGATATTGCTACATTATAGTCGCTTATGGAAATACATCGTATTCGGTAGGAACCGTATTGAGAGTGAAAGTAAAATGACCTTTTCCTCGTGCGTACACCGTTACCGACCTAATTCGGATGTTACATATCTTTTTTGATGAATTGACAGCGTAGATTTCCATTAGTCTGAATACCAGTTTGAAGGTGTCTAGCTCAATCTCGTATATCGACGACCTACTTTTTAAATCTCACACAAATTTTAAAAACCTACAATCAGGGCGTTGACCTCTCCCTTACCATGTTGTAAGTTTGAATTCACCTTTCAGAGTTTTCTCTCGTTGGGGAAATCTATCCATCAATATGACAGTCGTCTTGACAAGCCGTTAGTGTATCTCAATGATCTCCAATAGTGACGAAACCGCTGAGCCCCTTCACACAAAACCGCTAAGACCATTTTAAAATTAATTTAGAAAAGCCTCTAAGCAAGTCTCAACGCGTTCAAAAGACCTGGTGTCGACCCCCTGATGCGCGGAAACCTTTTCCTCGTGCGTTCTACTATCATCTCTCTCGCTCTCGCATACTCTTATTTAGATCCATTAACATTAGCAGTATACCATTTTCACGGTCGTCGATTATCCATCGATCACTTATTCACCGTACATTTGTTTTCCTGAAACTTTCGAAAATGTATACAGGTCCAAACACGTTTAAAAGGTCATTGCACAATTTCTTCAAAACATTATCTATTTACCAAATTTCGGCAATCCGTGACGTAAGAGAAAGGAAGCAGTCTAATTCAAATATTCCAATGTCATAATTTCTATGATCTCTCTAGCTCTCGCATACTCTTTCTTAGATCCATTAACATTAGCAGTATACCGTTTTCACGGTCGTCGATTATCCGTCGATCACTTATTCACCGTACATTTGTTTTCTCGAAACTCTCGAAATTGTATACAGGTCCAGACATCGTTTCAAAGGAATGTCGCGTTCCTGTGTCTATGTTTGACAGTACGTAAGCACCTCTATTTCAAATATTGTATTTCTACATCAATATGGTAGATGTCTAAAAGATTTTTGAGGCCTTGAACAGGGTTTACAGCACTCTTGAAGAAGACGCTGCTGAGGATCAATTTTCCAACTTCATTCGAGAATCCATCAAAAAGATTGAGAAAATCAATTAATTCTTAAGGACCAATCCTCACATTCCAAATGGGGTGAAGTTATCATTGGAGACACGTATTCATTGCATCACGGTACAGAGGGTTACAGCTGCTCACAGATTAATTAGCGTATCTCAATGATCTCCAATAGAGACAAAACCGTCGAGTCCCTTCACCCAAGACCATTTTGAAATTAACGTAGAAAAGCCGCTAAGCAAGTCTCAACGCGTTCAAAAGACCTGGCGCCGACCCCCTAATATTGTTATAAAAATGTCCAGCCGTTAGATGGTCATTGCAAACGGCCTCTTTCTAATGCGTGATCTTAAGAAATTAGTTCATAAATATTGAAAAGTACTGGCTGTTACACATTAGTATTGTCATGTGAGGTAGGTCAAATAAAATAAAAATGGCAAAAGCAATGCGCATTAAATTCACCTATGTGCGTACATCATAGTCTCTCCGCGATCGCCGATGTGTACAAAGACAGCGTTAGGCTAGCGAACCGTAATTTGAAATGTCTAACAGAAAAATTCTAATTAGGACCTTGGTGACCGCCTGCGTGCTACTACCTAGCGCGTCGAGCTCTCTATAACGCCGCATGGAGAGTATACCGTTTATCAACGTAAATACGTAATCGCCGAGATGCAAATCCGAGCATTTCTCACTCATATACGTGCCATGTATACATGGTTCAACCGCGTTTAAATTCATTGGGCGGGCTATGTCGTCAGCATAGGAGATACCTTGTAACACATTTTCTCGTTCTAAAGGTTGTAGACAACCTCCACCATAATAGAAAAGGAGATGATCGTCAGTTCTGTATTTTATCTAGGAATAACATGGCGCGGCCACCTGTAACGAACCAACTTCCACCCCTGTGTTAACTAAAAGTAGCATAATATAAATAAATAACTATTATAACTTTATAATGATAATATTAGTAAAATATGTAATATAAGTGCACATAATCCGAATAGCATATTAAAATGCGATACTGAAATAAATGATAGAAGAAACTAGCACGTAATTTAGAAAGAGAGGTTGACCACGATCTTATTCCCGATGCAGGTGATCTATTCACGATATTGACGTGGCTTGGCATGACGTGCCGAACCATTCGATACCGAGTTTGAGGGTCACAGGTAATATAATTTGGAATTCCAGGTTCCCAGCGACCCGTTTTTAATATGTGTAACAATGAAAAAAACCGAACATCTTAAAACATCGCCATACAAGTTGCGGACCTGTGTAAGTACCCGGAGACAGTTACTATCCGATACAAAATAAAATCTGACGCGCACAAGTATCGAACACATTACGAGTATCGCACCTGCTGCTAATATAAGTAATTTAATCTGCACCGTAATAGTTCCCCACTTTTAAAAAGTTCTGAGACAAGAAAGAAGATCGAAAGGACGACTAAAAAACCTTAGAGAAGCGTGTAAAATTCTACAGTTTTCTTTCTATCTTTACGCACAGTTTGGTGTCTTCTTTAAAGTAAACAAATTATTTAGGAAATTTAGTATTGCTTTCGGCCAGCTTTTGGGATTGTGTAATTCGATTGAGCAGAATCTGCGTCTTGCAGATATGAAATATGTGGGTGCATCAAAAATGCATGAGATTATCATCGTAACCAGTCATCATACACTTGAGCTGAGATGAGTTGGCTATAGAGGCGAGATGACAACTGAATATGACGTTCTTGAAAATGAAATCTAGTGGACATATGAACCTTATTATTCACCAGACGCAAAAGAATATTTAAGGGAAATTGTCCTAAATATTACCGCGCATCTACTGCAAAGCGAAAGCAATCCGCGCTATTAGTTTGATATGCTCCTAGACGGCCCATTACTAGACAGCCCCCGCTGAAATTAACACGTTCCATAGTCGTTAAGCATAGGCTTTGGCTAACTGCGGTATCAGCACGCGGGTGCGTCAAATCCTGTCTCTGACGCGACATTCGACGTAAAGCGGGTTGCAGGTTGCATGTGGCGTGAGTAGTGGGAAGCATGACCGTACGTCTGCAATGTCTAGTGTCTGCAAACGTTTACATGAAATATATCAGAGTAACCTCGAGGTCTTGTGTTGTCTCCCATTAATTCAAGACCCTTCACTTCTAGTGAGTAAATGGCCTCATTGACTCGTCCGACAGAAATGCTGGCGCGTCTTGATGATTTTACAGTATACAGTGGTACAAGCATTTATAACATTGTTCTTTAGGCACAAGACCGTTCCGGGGGTATATGCTGTAGGAGTTCTTCGCCAAATGTTTTTGATAATATCGGGACGTTGTGTGGGGGCCTAATGAGTAGTTTTCGCGTAGCAGATGGACAGGCGAAGATGTCTATATCGACAATATTGTCAGCAGCTTAAAATGTTTCCGGCAACTGACTCACCCGATGGTCGTTTAGTTAGGCTGCGCCTTCTGTATGTATATCTTGTTGAGCACATGTGAAACGATGTCCTTCCAACGTTTTTCTCGTTGACTCTCCATCAAAAGGGTGTATAAGCGCGCCCCTGATTCCTAATCGTAACACCATAGAGAATGTGTTGTGCCATGTAACCAAGGTAGGTATAGTGTCAAACAACGTTCTGTACCCACAGCTATCTGTGCAGGCTAAAATAAAATCCCAAAAAATTTTAATGTCACATTTCCTATCGATATTTAAAGATAACCAGACTCACGGGGAATCCTCTGCAACTCGTCGCGACAAATATTCTACATTTTTTCTAAGCTATCTAATACTGTGATTTGCTTGTCCCCTTCATTTAATGACGCATCATTCTCTCTCACACTTCACTCGCTTCTGCCCCTTCCACAGATGGCGATTGGTACCTCTAACGTATGGGTATATACGTCGTACCTTTCTCGCGCTTTCGAATCGTAGCTAATCTCCTTCGTTAAAAATCCTATGCTCGGAAATCAAATCTAAAGTGTAACAAAAACGTTCGTATAGCTGTCAAGGGGCCACACACTTGTAGATTACTTCGATAGTTTGTCGCGAGAGGTTACGATACTCACATGATGAATGAAGTTTCAACACCTACGTAACTATGTAAATCGTTTACAAGTACTGAGCACCCAGTATGATGCACCCCGCACTTTACACAAGTGCAATAAATCTTTTTCTAACGATATTCGATCTAATTCTCTGAAAATGTGCTTACGACGTATTGAATACAAGTTTTCGATTAGGTTCTATCTACCTACAAATTAGCGTGCAAAAGATCTTACTAATTCTTTAAAATAAAAACATGATCAGTCATTAAACTTGATCATCCTTTAATACAATTAATTTTTGTAATGGTATATTAAATAGCGATACCACAGCAGTCTTTAAAACTCCATAATGAAATCCTAAAATCATTACAGTCTTAAAGTCAGCTCCATGCCATAAAATCTTACATGGTCTAAGAGTCCATTCTTACTCTCATACTAAACTTCCTTATTTTTTGGGGCTTCTGGTACAAGCCAAAACAAAACGAAAAGACAACCAAAAGTATGTTATCAATAGAGTAAAAAATACCTAAATTCTCTTTCTACAGTTAGAACCCGCGCCCTAATTGCCCACAGAGAGGTGGCCCTATCATTCTTCTTCGTAGTGAAATTTTATCACTTCTCTAACTGATCAATCTTTACAATGACGACTTTCAGTCCGCGCTTCACTCCTCTCAGAGAGCTACGCCTATTTGTTTATCTTATACGCAATTCTACTCTCTACAAATACAACTCGGAGTCCGTATGCCACATTCTTTGTGAGTTGTAACATTCACTACACCTACTAGTGAAACTGAAACTTCCATTTCTTAAAACCCAACAAGTACAAGCGGTAAATGTATATTAATAGCTAACGAATGGTATACCCTCTTTGTGATTATCGAAATTGTCTTATGTAGACAGTAAACCGAACATGACTAGCTTAATTACGTGTCACAATAATGATTTTGGAATGATTCACCACCGCAACGACGGAAACGTTGGTATCATTTGACAGATTTTTTGCTACTTCACATTGTAAAATCTTAATGAGTCTTTAACTAAGTTATTACACGTATCAATACTATACTGTTATATGAGTAGGTCATTTTGTATGTGTAAATATATTGCCATAAGGAGAATGTCCCGAGTCCTATCCACTCACACACTGATGTAATAACCAAAAAGATATCCAGTCAGTTAATATCACATAGTAATACAATTTTTCATAGTAATTAAAGATTAACCTTTAAAACAACGTCGCACAATGTAATTTGTCACACTCATAGTCACCTTAACTTTCAGATAATTATGATAATTTCTTCTTAATAATGACTGATAATCGGATTTATTAGAAACTGATAGTTTTTCAGTACATAAGTCTCACTTAAAAGAGACTTTAGCCTTGTGTGTATATGAGAATATAAGAAGGATGAAACAACAATTTCAACATGTAAGACATGCACTTAGGATTAATTTTCTACTTCAAAACATTTAGTCCAAAGTTTGATAAGGAACAATGGTGAAAAATTTCTCAATGACCTACTATGTAAAGCTGTCCTATCTTACTTCTATCTCTACTTCATGTTTCTGTTCGGACAGTCCAAACTCAGCGTGGACACTACACTACACTTTCAATAATTCAGAATTGAATAATATTCGTTACTATAAAGGGATGTATAACATATTCAACCGATTTTTTTCGTAAATAAGTGTAAACAATTTAAATAATAATACGAAACATTAATGACACATTTTTACTCATTAATATCACAAGCTTAATTGCCGGTGTGTCTTCCTGTGAAATGCTCTGCATGCCCTACAACAAAGGTATCAACATATGCAAATTGTCACTGAATCAATTTCCTAAAAACACACACCAGCCTATCCATCTCGTATCACTACGCTCCTTCCAATTACATATCAATTTTTTAATACATCACCAACACAGCTCACATGAATTGTCACAATATATTGCAGGACTGTGTCACGGCAGCTCGTTTACCATTATTTCACGTTTAAGACTAAAATTGCTGCCTCATAAACGGACCTCTTGCGTCGTCAGTAATTAGAAGCCATCCTAATACACATCGGAGCGTTGAAACACCTTTACGAATATGTGTGGTATAATTATCTGAAATCTGAAAGGCATTCACCGTTACTGATGACAATAATGATTCATTAGTTTAATCTTGACCAAAGGTGCAAACGCAACATATTGAGATGAGTACTATTGCAGTGGTCTGAAATTTCTTACCCACACCGATGAATGAAATGTTCGTATATTTATTAGGCAAAAGCATTCACAGTTATTAATATGATTCTTTATAAAATCATAAGTATATTCTAGTCGACTAGATTCATAATAAACCTATTGTTTAATGTAGATTGTAAGTATCTAAATTCCTTATCGTTACATTTAATTCCCCTCACAATATTCAATATGTACCCATTCAAAGCGGTCGTGTTTTATTTTTTGATTATTGTATTTTGTAATATATCTGCTCGCACTTCCTCTATATTGGAATTCATATTTTAAAGATAGATTGTAGACCACTCCAGATATTAACGAACACCTTACTATGAACTAATACCTACATTAATATTCTACCTATACCAAAAACATCTAGCAAATAATCGAGATAATATTTTCACTTCAAATTTATTATTATACTTGAAATATTTCTCCGAGTCTAAACTTCTCTTACAAGTTTACTGTGTTCTGCATCTCACTTATCTTATATTGGAAACGTTTAGTTAACTAATTTTTTTATGCGTGAAATTTGTATATTTTCCAATCCATTATGTTTGAACACATTTATTCTCTAAAGATTACTCTAAGTGTTTTCTTTCGACTCTGAGAGTACAGCAATCTACCGTCTTATTTCATACTGTGCACACTTTAAACGTGTAGGAATAAACGAATAATATTTATTTACCCATAATTAATAATAATTTTATATATATTATTACTTTCCCAGTATTACATTATACTCTCACTGATATTCTTCTTCTAACATAATACATCTCAATCGTAGTATTCACTTTCAAAATTTGTAATTATTTTGAATTTTCCATTAATATCTCAGTAGCTTTCTTATATTATAAGTTTATTTCGTATCGTCTCTGCTAACATTCCTCACACTATTAATATTCCCTAACTTCATCTATATAGTTTCAATATTTCCATAGCACATACCTTTTGACTATGGCGTAATCGTGTATTTCATATTTTAAAGATAAAAATTGCAGCTACTCCAGATATTAACGAGCACCTTACTAAAAATTAAGACTGACAATCAAAGGACATAATTTCCGTTATTTCGGCCGTCGAAGATTTGGTTCTTTTATTTGTTTACGACATTGCGTGAGTTGGTCAGTTTCTGTGTAATACATACATCATTTATTTGACACTTACATTATTGCTCTCTCACACACAAAAGGTATCATAAATTTCTGCACGTTTGCTGACACGATTTTGAAATTATACTTAAATATTACGATTTTTGTCGGTTGCTCAATTGATGATTGAGGGAGGAAAGGGGGGGAGGAAAGGGGGGGAGAGGGATCCTTCATCGGTGTGGGTAAGAAATTTCAGACACTGGCAATAGTACTCATCTCAATATGTTGCGTTTGCACCTTTGGTCAAGATTAAACTAAAGAATCATTATTGTCATCAGTAACGTGAATGCATTCAGATTTAAGAACATATACAACATATTGTAAAGGTGTTTCAAAGCTCCGATGTACTAGATGCCTATAATTAATGACGAGCAAGAGTCAGTTTTGACGCACATTTTAGTCTAAACGTGAAAATGAAAAGACTGACGTACAGTCTGCAAATATTGTAAATATGTACGTGTTATAGTATTAAAAAATGATATAATTGAACGTAGTGATAGAGATACGTGTGTTAAATGATTCATTTAATTGCATATTCATACTTTGTCATCAACATTTCCAAAACACCGCAATTAAGCTTGTTTTAGTAAAATTGTATAATGATTGTATATATTAAATTGTTTCATTATTTACGAAAAAATCGTTGAATATTTACTCCCTTATATAAGAAATTATTCAATAATTATTGAAAGTGTGTTTATGTACCGATGTGTTTGGACTGTCGAAAAGAAACATGAAGTAAGATAGAAGTAAGATAGAAGCTTTACAGATAGGTCATTGAGAATTTTTCACTTTTCCTTTCAAAATGACTAATGTTTTAAGTAGAATTAATCTATGCATGTCTTCATGTTGAATTGTTGTTTAGTCTTATATTTCATATACAACAGCAGTCTTTTTAAGTGATTATGTATGAAAACATCAGTTCTATAAACGATTCAATATTATTAATAATAATAATAATAATCTGAAATTTTAGTGCATGATGTGAAAACATGAGAAGTTTTTAAAGGTTAATTTATTACTATGAAAATTATTTATTGATATAATGACTTGTATCTTTTGGTATTACACTAGGTGTGATGGATAGGAGGACATTCTCCTTATGGCAATATATTTAACAAAATACCTACATATAACAATAGTATTGATACGTGAATAACTTAGTTAACTAATTAAGATTACAATGTGGAAGTAGCAAAAATCTGTCAAATATAACAACGTTTCGTGCGGTGTGAATCTCCAAATCATTATTGTAAACGTAATTAAATAGTCATGTCGGTTACGCTACATACAATTTCGAATCAAGAGGTATACCATTCGTTAGTATTAAAATACATTTACGCTTGTACTTGTTGGGTTTTAAGAATGAATTTCATTCCATAGTCGTGTGAATGTTACAACACAAGAATGTGCATACGACTCGATTTGATGTAAGAGTATTCGTATAGATGCAACAAATCGGTAGCTAATGAGAGAGTGAGAGATAATGATTACGACAATTAAAGATGACAGTTCGAAAGTTAAATTCACTACGAATAAGGCGACCTTATGTGGGCTATTAGACGCGGTTCTAATGTGAAAGAATTTGTTATTATCATAATGATAAATACTTTGTTGTCTTTCGTTTTGTTTTGCATTTACAGAAAGAAAGATGTAGTGTAGATAAGATGACTTAGACCATGTAAGATTTATGCATGGACTGACTTTAAGATGTAATGATTTTAATTATTTGATTTAAGACTGCAGTGTATCGCTATTTAATATACATACAAAAATTAATTGTTTAAAGGATGTCAAGTTAATGACTGATCATTTTGTATTTAAAATTTAGAGATCTTTGGCACGCTCAATTGTATTATAAACCAATCGAAACTTGTATTCATACGTCTATGCACATTTCAATTAGATCGAATATCGTAGAAAAGATTTATTCAATTGTGAAAGTGCGGTGACCATCATACTGGTGCTAGTACTTGAAACGATTTAATATTACGTTTAACTTCTTCATCATCTGAGTATCGTAACTCACAAACTATCGAAAATCTCAAGTGTTGGCCCGCTGAAGAATCGACGTTTTTGTTACACTCTGATTTGATTTCCGATTCATAGGATTTTACGAAGAGATACTACGATCTAGAGAGAGAAAGGTACGACGTATACCCATAAGTTAGAGGTACCACGCCATATGTGGAAGGGGCAAAGAGTGTGTGTGAGAGAGAATGATGCGTCAATTAATGAAGGGGACAAGCAAATCAGTATTAGATACTAGAAATGTAGAATATTGTCGACGTGCAAGGATTCCCCGGATCTGGTAATCAGTTTATATCGAAGGAAATGTACATTATGGATATTTCCGACAGTAATGTAGTAAAGTACGTTTTGAACATAAAACAATTGGTTAATGCACAATTATCATGGTCTACGATTGGAATCGGGCGATATACCCTTTGATGGAATCAACGAAACGTTGGAAGACATCGTTACATGTGCTCACAAGATATACATAAAAGGCGCAGACAAATAAAAGACATAGGTTGCAGGAAATTTTAGATGCTGACAATATTGTCGATATAGACATATTAGCCTGTCCATCTCTACCGAAACTCATAGGACAACAACAACGTCGATTTTCAATAAATTGCGAAAATCATACATTTAACGGAAAGTGTGCTAAAGAAAATGTTAAAATGCTTTAAAATTGTATACTGTAAAATCTTCAAGACTAGCCTGCATCTCTTCGAAGGTCAATGAGAATTTACTATGAAGTGAAGCGTCTTGCATTAATGGAAACAAAAGACATCGAGTCTACCTATAGATTTCATGTCAACGTTTGCAGAACTTGAAATTGAAGAAGTATGGTCATGCTTACCACTCACAATGCAAATGCATCCAGATTTACGTGAATGTCGTCAATAAACGTTTTGAAACGAGTGATGATACCGCAGA
>JAQOWT010000318.1:0-23598 GCA_030407085.1 Trichopria drosophilae
CTTTGTTGCAAAGTTAGAACAGTTGTTTTTAAGAACATAACGACTCAGACGCATTTAATGCTCTTTTTTTAAACAATTGAGGGCGATCATTTTTTAAAAATGATTTTACATCACTTCTAAAGGCTTCAAGAATATTTTCTGCAAAATACAGAAAATGAACGCCCTTTGTTGCAAAGTTATAACGATTGTTTCTAAGTACATAACGACTCTGCCGCATGCAACGGTATTTTTTTTTAAAATTAAGGGTGATCATTTTTTAAAATGATTTTATATCACTTCTAAAGGTTTCAAGAATATTTTCTGCAAAATACAGGAAATAAACACCGCTTGTTTCAAAGTTATACGGATTGTTTTTAAGAATATCACGACTCTGCCGCATGCAACGGTATTTTTTTAAACAATTAAGGGTGTTCATTTTTTAAAAATGATTTTATATCACTTCTAAAGGCTTCAAGAATATTTTCTGCAAAATTCAGAAAATGCACACCCTTTGTTGCAAAGTTATAAAGATTGTTTATAGGAACATATCGACTCTGACGCATTTAACACTCTTTTTTTAAACAATTAAGGGCGTTCATTTTTTAAAAATGATTTTATATCACTTCTAAAGGCTTCAAGAATATTTTCTGCAAAATTCAAAAATTAACACCCTTTGTTGCAAAGTTAGAACAATTCTTTTTAAGAACATAACGAATCTGCCGATTTTAACGGTCGTTTCTTAAACAATTAATGGTGTTCATTCTTTAAAAATGATTTGATATCACTTCTAAAAGCTTCAAGAATATTTTCTGCAAAATTAAACAATTAACACCCTTTGTTGCAAAGTTAGAACAATTTTTTTTTAACAACATAACGACTCACACGCATTAAATGCTCTTTTTTTAAACAATTAAGGGCGATCATTTTTTAAAAATGATTTTATATCACTTCTAAAGGCTTCAAGAATATTTTCTGCAAAATTCAGAAAATGCACACCCTTTGTTGCAAAGTTATAAAGATTGTTTATAGGAACATAACGACTCTGACGCATTTAATGCTCTTTTTTTAAAAAATTAAGGGCGATCATTTTTTAAAAATGATTTTATATCACTTCTAAAGGCTTCAAGAATATTTTCTGCAAAATACAGAAAATGAACGCCCTTTGTTGCAAAGTTATAACGATTGTTTCTAAGTACATAACGACTCTGCCGCATGCAACGGTACTTTTTTAAACAATTAAGGGTGATCATTTTTTAAAATGATTTTATATCACTTCTAAAGGTTTCAAGAATATTTTCTGCAAAATACAGGAAATGAACACCGCTTGTTTCAAAGTTCTACGGATTGTTTTTAAGAATATCACGAGTCTGACGCATGCAACGGTATTTTTTTAAACAATTAAGGGCATTCATTTTTTGAAAATGATTTGATATCACTTCTAAAAGCTTCAAGAATATTTTATGAAAAATTCAGAAAATGAACACCCTTTGTTGCAAAGTGAGAACGATTGTTTTTAAGAACATAACGAATCTGCCGCATTTAATGGTCTTTTTTTAAACAATTAAGGGCGTTCATTTTTTAAAAATGATTCTATATCACTTCTAAAGGCTTCAAGAATATTTTCTGCAAAATTCAGAAAATGAACACCCTTTGTTACAAAGTTATAACGATTGTTTATAAGAACATAACGACTCTGACGATTTTAACGGTCTTTTTGTAAACAATTAAGGGTGTTCATTTTTTAAAAATGATTTAAGATCACTTGCAAAGGCTTCAAGAATATTTTCTGTAAAGTTCTGAAAATGAACACCCTTTGTTACAAAGTTATAACGATTGTTTTTAAGAACATAATGAATCTTTCGATTTTAACGGGATTTTTGTAAACAATTAAGGGTGTTCATTTTTTAAAAATGATTTAAGATCACTTGCAAAGGCTTCAAGAATATTTTCTGCAAAATTAAACAATTAACACCCTTTGTTGCAAAGTTAGAACAATTGTTTTTTAAGAACATAACGACTCAGACGCATTTAATGCTCTTTTTTTAAACAATTAAGGGCGATCATTTTTTAAAAATGATTCTATATCACTTCTAAAGGCTTCAAGAATATTTTCTGCAAAATACAGAAAATGAACGCCCTTTGTTGCAAAGTTATAACGATTGTTTCTAAGTACATAACGACTCTGCCGCATGCAACGGTATTTTTTTAAACAATTAAGGGCATTCATTTTTTGAAAATGATTTGATATCACTTCTAAAAGCTTCAAGAATATTTTATGAAAAATTCAGAAATTGAACACCCTTTGTTGCAAAGTTATAAAGATTGTTTTTAAGAACATAACGAATCTGCCGATTTTAACGGTCGTTTCTTAAACAATTAATGGTGTTCATTCTTTAAAAATGATTTGATATCACTTCTAAAAGCTTCAAGAATATTTTCTGCAAAATTCAGAAAATGAACACCCTTTGTTGCAAAGTTAGAACAATTTTTTTTTAACAACATAACGACTCACACGCATTTAATGCTCTTTTTTTAAAAAATTAAGGGTGTTCATTTTTTAAAAATGATTTTATATCACTTCTAAAGGCTTCAAGAATATTTTCTGCAAAATTCAGAAAATGCACACCCTTTGTTGCAAAGTTATAAAGATTGTTTCTAGGAACATAACGACTTTGACGCATTTAATGCTCTTTTTTTAAACAATTAAGGGCGATCATTTTTTAAAAATGATTTTATATCACTTCCAAAGGCTTCAAGAATATTTTCTGCAAAATACAGAAAATGGACGCCCTTTGTTGCAAAGTGAGAACGATTGTTTTTAAGAACATAACGACTCTGCCGCATGCAACGGTACTTTTTTAAACAATTAAGGGTGATCATTTTTTAAAATGATTTTATATCACTTCTAAAGGTTTCAAGAATATTTTCTGCAAAATACAGGAAATGAACACCGCTTGTTTCAAAGTTATACGGATTGTTTTTAAGAATATCACGACTCTAACGCATGCAACGGTATTTTTTCAAACAATTGGGTGTTCATTTTTTAAAAATGATTTTATATCACTTCTAAAGGCTTCAAGAATATTTTCTGCAAAATTCAGAAAATGCATACCCTTTGTTGCAAAGTTATAAAGATTGTTTCTAGGAACATAACGACTTTGACGCATTTAATGCTCTTTTTTTAAAAAATTAAGGGCGATCATTTTTTAAAAATGATTTTATATCACTTCTAAAGGCTTCAAGAATATTTTCTGCAAAATACAGAAAATGAACGCCCTTTGTTGCAAAGTTATAACGATTGTTTCTAAGTACATAACGACTCTGCCGCATGCAACGGTATTTTTTTAAACAATTAAGGGTGTTCATTTTTTAAAAATGATTTTATATCACTTCTAAAGGCTTAAAGAATATTTTCTGCAAAATTCAGAAAATGCACACCCTTTGTTGCAAAGTTATAAAGATTGTTTATAGGAACATAACGACTCTGACGCATTTAACACTCTTTTTTTAAACAATTAAGGGCGTTCATTTTTTAAAAATGATGTTATATCACTTCTAAAGGCTTCAAGAATATTTTCTGCAAAATTCAAAAATTAACACCCTTTGTTGCTAAGTTAGAACTATTCTTTTTAAGAACATAACGAATCTGCCGATTTTAACGGTCGTTTCTTAAACAATTAATGGTGTTCATTCTTTAAAAATGATTTGATATCACTTCTAAAAGCTTCAAGAATATTTTCTGCAAAATTAAACAATTAACACCCTTTGTTGCAAAGTTAGAACAATTTTTTTTTAACAACATAACGACTCACACGCATTAAATGCTCTTTTTTTAAACAATTAAGGGCGATCATTTTTTAAAAATGATTTGATATCACTTCTAAAAGCTTCAAGAATATTTTCTGCAAAATTAAACAATTAACACCCTTTGTTGCAAAGTTAGAACAATTTTTTTTTAACAACATAACGACTCACACGCATTAAATGCTCTTTTTTTAAACAATTAAGGGCGATCATTTTTTAAAAATGATTTTATATCACTTCTAAAGGCTTCAAGAATATTTTCTGCAAAATTCAGAAAATGCACACCCTTTGTTGCAAAGTTATAAAGATTGTTTATAGGAACATAACGACTCTGACGCATTTAATGCTCTTTTTTTAAAAAATTAAGGGCGATCATTTTTTAAAAATGATTTTATATCACTTCTAAAGGCTTCAAGAATATTTTCTGCAAAATACAGAAAATGAACGCCCTTTGTTGCAAAGTTATAACGATTGTTTCTAAGTACATAACGACTCTGCCGCATGCAACGGTACTTTTTTAAACAATTAAGGGTGATCATTTTTTAAAATGATTTTATATCACTTCTAAAGGTTTCAAGAATATTTTCTGCAAAATACAGGAAATGAACACCGCTTGTTTCAAAGTTCTACGGATTGTTTTTAAGAATATCACGAGTCTAACGCATGCAACGGTATTTTTTTAAACAATTGGGTGTTCATTTTTTAAAAATGATTTTATATCACTTCTAAAGGCTTCAAGAATATTTTCTGCAAAATTCAGAAAATGCATACCCTTTGTTGCAAAGTTATAAAGATTGTTTCTAGGAACATAACGACTTTGACGCATTTAATGCTCTTTTTTTAAAAAATTAAGGGCGATCATTTTTTAAAAATGATTTTATATCACTTCTAAAGGCTTCAAGAATATTTTCTGCAAAATACAGAAAATGAACGCCCTTTGTTGCAAAGTTATAACGATTGTTTCTAAGTACATAACGACTCTGCCGCATGCAACGGTATTTTTTTAAACAATTAAGGGTGTTCATTTTTTAAAAATGATTTTATATCACTTCTAAAGGCTTCAAGAATATTTTCTGCAAAATTCAAAAATTAACACCCTTTGTTGCAAAGTTAGAACAATTCTTTTTAAGAACATAACGAATCTGCCGATTTTAACGGTCGTTTCTTAAACAATTAATGGTGTTCATTCTTTAAAAATGATTTGATATCACTTCTAAAAGCTTCAAGAATATTTTCTGCAAAATTAAACAATTAACACCCTTTGTTGCAAAGTTAGAACAATTTTTTTTTAACAACATAACGACTCACACGCATTAAATGCTCTTTTTTTAAACAATTAAGGGCGATCATTTTTTAAAAATGATTTTATATCACTTCTAAAGGCTTCAAGAATATTTTCTGCAAAATACAGAAAATGAACGCCCTTTGTTGCAAAGTTATAACGATTGTTTCTAAGTACATAACGACTCTGCCGCATGCAACGGTACTTTTTTAAACAATTAAGGGTGATCATTTTTTAAAATGATTTTATATCACTTCTAAAGGTTTCAAGAATATTTTCCGCAAAATTCGGAAAATGAACACCCATTATTGCAAAGTTAGAACGATTGTTTTTAAGAATATCACGACTCTGACGCATGCAACGGTATTTTTTTAAAAAATTAAGGGTGTTCATTTTTTAAAAATGATTTTATATCACTTCTAAAGGCTTCAAGAATATTTTCTGCAAAATTCAGAAAATGCATACCCTTTGTTGCAAAGTTATAAAGATTGTTTCTAGGAACATAACGACTCTGACGCATTTAATGCTCTTTTTTTAAAAAATTAAGGGCGATCATTTTTTAAAAATGATTTTATATCACTTCTAAAGGCTTCAAGAATATTTTCTGCAAAATACAGAAAATGAACGCCCTTTGTTGCAAAGTTATAACGATTGTTTCTAAGTACATAACGACTCTGCCGCATGCAACGGTATTTTTTTAAACAATTAAGGGTGTTCATTTTTTAAAAATGATTTTATATCACTTCTAAAGGCTTAAAGAATATTTTCTGCAAAATTCAGAAAATGCACACCCTTTGTTGCAAAGTTATAAAGATTGTTTATAGGAACATAACGACTCTGACGCATTTAACACTCTTTTTTTAAACAATTAAGGGCGTTCATTTTTTAAAAATGATTTTATATCACTTCTAAAGGCTTCAAGAATATTTTCTGCAAAATTCAAAAATTAACACCCTTTGTTGCAAAGTTAGAACAATTCTTTTTAAGAACATAACGAATCTGCCGATTTTAACGGTCGTTTCTTAAACAATTAATGGTGTTCATTCTTTAAAAATGATTTGATATCACTTCTAAAAGCTTCAAGAATATTTTCTGCAAAATTAAACAATTAACACCCTTTGTTGCAAAGTTAGAACAATTTTTTTTTAACAACATAACGACTCACACGCATTAAATGCTCTTTTTTTAAACAATTAAGGGCGATCATTTTTTAAAAATGATTTTATATCACTTCTAAAAGCTTCAAGAATATTTTCTGCAAAATTAAACAATTAACACCCTTTGTTGCAAAGTTAGAACAATTTTTTTTTAACAACATAACGACTCACACGCATTAAATGCTCTTTTTTTAAACAATTAAGGGCGATCATTTTTTAAAAATGATTTTATATCACTTCTAAAGGCTTCAAGAATATTTTCTGCAAAATTCAGAAAATGCACACCCTTTGTTGCAAAGTTATAAAGATTGTTTATAGGAACATAACGACTCTGACGCATTTAATGCTCTTTTTTTAAAAAATTAAGGGCGATCATTTTTTAAAAATGATTTTATATCACTTCTAAAGGCTTCAAGAATATTTTCTGCAAAATACAGAAAATGAACGCCCTTTGTTGCAAAGTTATAACGATTGTTTCTAAGTACATAACGACTCTGCCGCATGCAACGGTACTTTTTTAAACAATTAAGGGCGATCACTTTTTAAAATGAATTTATATCACTTCTAAAGGTTTCAAGAATATTTTCTGCAAAATACAGGAAATGAACACCGCTTGTTTCAAAGTTATACGGATTGTTTTTAAGAATATCACGACTCTGACGCATGCAACGGTATTTTTTTAAACAATTAAGGGTGTTCATTTTTTAAAAATGATTTTATATCACTTCTAAAGGCTTCAAGAATATTTTCTGCAAAATTCAGAAAATGCACACCCTTTGTTGCAAAGTTATAAAGATTGTTTCTAGGAACATAACGACTTTGACGCATTTAATGCTCTTTTTTTAAACAATTAAGGGCGATCATTTTTTAAAAATGATTTTATATCACTTCTAAAGGCTTCAAGAATATTTTCTGCAAAATACAGAAAATGAACGCCCTTTGTTGCAAAGTTATAACGATTGTTTCTAAGTACATAACGACTCTGCCGCATGCAACGGTATTTTTTTAAACAATTAAGGGTGTTCATTTTTTAAAAATGATTTTATATCACTTCTAAAGGCTTCAAGAATATTTTCTGCAAAATTCAAAAATTAACACCCTTTGTTGCAAAGTTAGAACAATTCTTTTTAAGAACATAACGAATCTGCCGATTTTAACGGTCGTTTCTTAAACAATTAATGGTGTTCATTCTTTAAAAATGATTTGATATCACTTCTAAAAGCTTCAAGAATATTTTCTGCAAAATTAAACAATTAACACCCTTTGTTGCAAAGTTAGAACAATTTTTTTTTAACAACATAACGACTCACACGCATTAAATGCTCTTTTTTTAAACAATTAAGGGCGATCATTTTTTAAAAATGATTTTATATCACTTCTAAAGGCTTCAAGAATATTTTCTGCAAAATACAGAAAATGAACGCCCTTTGTTGCAAAGTTATAACGATTGTTTCTAAGTACATAACGACTCTGCCGCATGCAACGGTATTTTTTTAAACAATTAAGGGTGTTCATTTTTTAAAAATGATTTTATATCACTTCTAAAGGCTTCAAGAATATTTTCTGCAAAATACAGAAAATGAACGCCCTTTGTTGCAAAGTTATAACGATTGTTTCTAAGTACATAACGACTCTGCCGCATGCAACGGTATTTTTTTAAACAATTAAGGGTGTTCATTTTTTAAAAATGATTTTATATCACTTCTAAAGGCTTCAAGAATATTTTCTGCAAAATTCAGAAAATGCACACCCTTTGTTGCAAAGTTATTAAGATTGTTTCTAGGAACATAACGACTTTGACGCATTTAATGCTCTTTTTTTAAAAAATTAAGGGCGATCATTTTTTAAAAATGATTTTATATCACTTCTAAAGGCTTCAAGAATATTTTCTGCAAAATACAGAAAATGAACGCCCTTTGTTGCAAAGTTATAACGATTGTTTCTAAGTACATAACGACTCTGCCGCATTTAATGGTCTTTTTTTAAACAATTAATGGTGTTCATTCTTTAAAAATGATTTGATATCACTTCTAAAGGCTTAAAGAATATTTTCTGCAAAATTCAGAAAATGCACACCCTTTGTTGCAAAGTTATAAAGATTGTTTATAGGAACATAACGACTCTGACGCATTTAACACTCTTTTTTTAAACAATTAAGGGCGATCATTTTTAAAAAATGATTTTACATCACTTCTAAAGGCTTCAAGAATATTTTCTGCAAAATTCAGAAAATGCACACCCTTTGTTGCAAAGTTATAAAGATTGTTTATAGGAACATAACGACTCTGACGCATTTAATGCTTTTTTTTTAAAAAATTAAGGGCGATCATTTTTTTAAAATGATTTGATATCACTTCTAAAAGCTTCAAGAATATTTTATGCAAAATTCAGAAAATGAACACCCTTTGTTGCAAAGTGAGAACGATTGTTTTTAAGAACATAACGAATCTGCCGCATTTAACGGTCTTTTTTTAAACAATTATTGGTGTTCATTTTTTAAAAATGATTTTATATCACTTCTAAAGGTTTCAAGAATATTTTCTGCAAAATACAGAAAATGAGCACCCTTTGTTGCAAAGTTATAACGATTGTTTATAGGAACATACCGAGTCTGACGAATTTAAAGCTCTTTTTTTAAACAATTAAGGGCGTTCATTTTTTAAAAATGAATCTATATCACTTCTAAAGGCTTCAAGAATATTTTCTGCAAAATTAAACAATCAACACCCTTTGTTGCAAAGTTAGAACAATTGTTTTTTAAGAACATAACGACTCAGACGCATTTAATGCTCTTTTTTTAAACAATTAAGGGCGATCATTTTTTAAAAATGATTCTATATCACTTCTAAAGGCTTCAAGAATATTTTCTGCAAAATACAGAAAATGAACGCCCTTTGTTGCAAAGTTATAACGATTGTTTCTAAGTACATAACGACTCTGCCGCATGCAACGGTATTTTTTTAAACAATTAAGGGTGTTCATTTTTTAAAAATGATTTTATATCACTTCTAAAGGCTTCAAGAATATTTTCTGCAAAATTCAGAAAATGCACACCCTTTGTTGCAAAGTTATAAAGATTGTTTATAGGAACATAACGACTCTGACGCATTTAATACTCTTTTTTTAAACAATTAAGGGCGTTCATTTTTTAAAAATGATTTTATATCACTTCTAAAGGCTTCAAGAATATTTTCTGCAAAATTCAAAAATTAACACCCTTTGTTGCAAAGTTAGAACAATTGTTTTTAAGAACATAACGAATCTGCCGATTTTAACGGTCGTTTCTTAAACAATTAATGGTGTTCATTCTTTAAAAATGATTTGATATCACTTCTAAAAGCTTCAAGAATATTTTCTGCAAAATTCAGAAAATGAACACCCTTTGTTGCAAAGTGAGAACGATTGTTTTTAAGAACATAACGAATCTGCCGCATTTAACGGTCTTTTTTTAAACAATTATTGGTGTTCATTTTTTAAAAATGATTTTATATCACTTCTAAAGGCTTCATTAATCTTATCTGTAAAATTCACAAAATGAACACCCTTTGTTGCAAAGTTAGAACAATTCTTTTTAAGAACATAACGAATCTGCCGATTTTAACGGTCGTTTCTTAAACAATTAATGGTGTTCATTCTTTAAAAATGATTTGATATCACTTCTAAAGGCTTCAAGAATATTTTCTGCAAAATACAGAAAATGAACGCCCTTTGTTGCAAAGTTATAACGATTGTTTCCAAGTACATAACGACTCTGCCGCATGCAACGGTACTTTTTTAAAAATTAAGGGTGATCATTTTTTAAAATGATTTTATATCACTTCTAAAGGTTTCAAGAATATTTTCCGCAAAATTTGGAAAATGAACACCCATTATTGCAAAGTTAGAACGATTGTTTTTAAGAACATAACGCATCTGCCGATTTTAATGTTCTTTTCTTAAACAATTATTAGTGTTCATTTTTTAAAAATGATTTTATATCACTTCTAAGGACTTCAAGAATCTGTTCCGCAAAATTCAGAAAATTAACACCCTTTGTTGCAAAGTTAGAACAATTGTTTTTAAGAACATAACGACTCTGCCGCATTTAACGGTCTTTTTTTAAACAATTAAGGGCGATCATTTTTTAAAAATGATTTTATATCACTTCTAAAGGCTTCAAGAATATTTTCTGCAAAATTCAGAAAATGCACACCCTTTGTTGCAAAGTTATAAAGATTGTTTCTAGGAACATAACGACTCTGGACGCATTTAATGCTCTTTTTTTAAACAATTAAGGGCGATCATTTTTTAAAAATGATTTTATATCACTTCTAAGGAATTCAAGAATCTGTTCTGAAAATTCGGAAAATGAACACCCTTTGTTGCAAAGTTATAAAGATTGTTTATAGGAACATAACGAATCTGCCGATTTTAACGGACTTTTTTTAAACAATTAAGGGCGATCATTTTTTTAAAAATGATTTTACATCACTTCTAAAGGTTTCAAGAATATTTTCTGCAAAATACAGGAAATGAACACCGCTTGTTTCAAAGTTATACGGATTGTTTTTAAAAATATCACGACTCTGACGCATGCAACGGTATTTTTTTAAAAAATTAAGGGTGTTCATTTTTTAAAAATGATTTTATATCACTTCTAAAGGCTTCAAGAATATTTTCTGCAAAATTCAGAAAATGCACACCCTTTGTTGCAAAGTTATAAAGATTGTTTCTAGGAACATAACGACTTTGACGCATTTAATGCTCTTTTTTTAAACAATTAAGGGCGATCATTTTTTAAAAATGATTTTATATCACTTCTAAAGGCTTCAAGAATATTTTCTGCAAAATTCAGAAAATGCACACCCTTTGTTGCAAAGTTATTAAGATTGTTTCTAGGAACATAACGACTTTGACGCATTTAATGCTCTTTTTTTAAAAAATTAAGGGCGATCATTTTTTAAAAATGATTTTATATCACTTCTAAAGGCTTCAAGAATATTTTCTGCAAAATACAGAAAATGAACGCCCTTTGTTGCAAAGTTATAACGATTGTTTCTAAGTACATAACGACTCTGCCGCATGCAACGGTATTTTTTTAAACAATTAAGGGTGTTCATTTTTTAAAAATGATTTTATATCACTTCTAAAGGCTTCAAGAATATTTTCTGCAAAATTCAGAAAATGCACACCCTTTGTTGCAAAGTTATAAAGATTGTTTATAGGAACATAACGACTCTGACGCATTTAACACTCTTTTTTTAAACAATTAAGGGCGTTCATTTTTTAAAAATGATTTTATATCACTTCTAAAGGCTTCAAGAATATTTTCTGCAAAATTCAAAAATTAACACCCTTTGTTGCAAAGTTAGAACAATTCTTTTTAAGAACATAACGAATCTGCCGCATTTAACGGTCGTTTTTTAAACAATTAATGGTGTTCATTCTTTAAAAATGATTTGATATCACTTCTAAAAGCTTCAAGAATATTTTCTGCAAAATTAAACAATTAACACCCTTTGTTGCAAAGTTAGAACAATTTTTTTTAACAACATAACGACTCACACGCATTAAATGCTCTTTTTTTAAACAATTAAGGGCGATCATTTTTTAAAAATGATTTTATATCACTTCTAAAGGCTTCAAGAATATTTTCTGCAAAATTCAGAAAATGTACGCCCTTTGTTGCAAAGTTATTACAATTGTTTACACTAACATAACGAGTCTGTCGTATTTTATGGTATTTTTTTAAAAAATTAAGGGTGATCATTTTTTAAAAATGATTTTATATCACTTCTAAAGGCTTCAAGAATATTTTCTGCAAAATACAGAAAATGAACACCCTTTGTTGCAAAGTTATAACGATTGTTTATAAGAACATAACGACTCTGACGATTTTAACAGTCTTTTTATAAATAATTAAGAGCGTTAATTTTTTAAAAATGATATAAGATCACTTATAATGGCTTCAGGAATATTTTCTGCAAAATTCAGAAAATGAACACCCATTGTTGCAAAGTTATAACGATTGTTTATAAGCCCATAACAACTCTAACGATTTTAACGGACTTTTTTAAAATAATGATAGGTGTTCGTTTTTGCAAAATGATTTAAGATCACTTCTAAAGGCTTCAAGAATATTTTCTGCAAAATTCAAAAATTAACACCCTTTATTGCAAAGTTAGAACAATTGATTTTAAGAACATAACGAATCTGCCGATTTTAACGGTCGTTTCTTAAACAATTAATGGTGTTCATTCTTTAAAAATGATTTGATATCACTTCTAAAAGCTTCAAGAATATTTTCTGCAAAATTCAGAAAATGAACACCCTTTGTTGCAAAGTGAGAACGATTGTTTTTAAGAACATAACGAATCTGCCGCATTTAACGGTCTTTTTTTAAACAATTAAGGGTGTTCCCTTACTTGTTACACCCTTTGTTGCAAAGTTATAAAGATTGTTTATAGGAACATAACGACTGTGACGCATTTAACGGTCTTTTTTTAAACAATTAAGGGTGTTCATTTTTTAAAAATGATTTTATATCACTTCTAAAGGTTTCAAGAATATTTTCTGCAAAATACAGAAAATGAGCACCCTTTGTTGCAAAGTTATAACGATTGTTTATAGGAACATACCGAGTCTGACGAATTTAAAGCTCTTTTTTTAAACAATTAAGGGCGTTCATTTTTTAAAAATGAATCTATATCACTTCTAAAGGCTTCAAGAATATTTTCTGCAAAATTAAACAATTAACACCCTTTGTTGCAAAGTTAGAACAGTTGTTTTTCAAGAACATAACGACTCAGACGCATTTAATGCTCTTTTTTTAAACAATTAAGGGCGATCATTTTTTAAAAATGATTTTATATCACTTCTAAAGGCTTCAAGAATATTTTCTGCAAAATACAGAAAATGAACGCCCTTTGTTGCAAAGTTATAACGATTGTTTCTAAGTACATAACGACTCTGCCGCATGCAACGGTATTTTTTTAAACAATTAAGGGTGTTCATTTTTTAAAAATGATTTTATATCACTTCTAAGGACTTCAAGAATCTGTTCCGCAAAATTCGGAAAATGAACACCCATTATTGCAAAGTTAGAACGATTGTTTTTAAGAATATCACGACTCTGACGCATGCAACGGTATTTTTTTAAAAAATTAAGGGTGTTCATTTTTTAAAATGATTTTATATCACTTCTAAAGGCTTCAAGAATATTTTCTGCAAAATTCAGAAAATGCACACCCTTTGTTGCAAAGTTATAAAGATTGTTTCTAGGAACATAACGACTTTGACGCATTTAATGCTCTTTTTTTAAACAATTAAGGGCGATCATTTTTTAAAAATGATTTTATATCACTTCTAAAGGCTTCAAGAATATTTTCTGCAAAATACAGAAAATGGACGCCCTTTGTTGCAAAGTTATAACGATTGTTTCTAAGTACATAACGACTCTGCCGCATGCAACGGTACTTTTTTAAACAATTAAGGGTGATCATTTTTTAAAATGATTTTACATCACTTCTAAGGACTTCAAGAATCTGTTCTGAAAATTCGGAAAATGAACACCCTTTGTTGCAAAGTTATAAAGATTGTTTATAGGAACATAACGAATCTGCCGATTTTAACGGTCTTTTTTTAAACAATTAAGGGCGATCATTTTTTTAAAATGGTTTATATCACTTCTAAAGGCTTCAATAATCTTATCTGCATAATTCAGAAAATGAACACCCTTTGTTGCAAAGTTATAACGATTGTTTCCAAGTACATAACGACTCTGCCGCATGCAACGGTACTTTTTTAAACAATTAAGGGTGATCACTTTTTAAAATGAATTTATATCACTTCTAAAGGTTTCAAGAATATTTTCTGCAAAATACAGGAAATGAACACCGCTTGTTTCAAAGTTATACGGATTGTTTATAGGAACATATCGACTCTGACGCATTTAACACTCTTGTTTTAAACAATTAAGGGCGTTCATTTTTTAAAAATGATTTTATATCACTTCTAAAGGCTTTAAGAATATTTTCTGCAAAATTCAAAAATTAACACCCTTTGTTGCAAAGTTAGAACAATTCTTTTTAAGAACATAACGAATCTGCCGCATGCATCGGTATTTTTTTTTAAAATTAAGGGTGTTCATTTTTTAAAAATGATTTTATATCACTTCTAAAGGCTTCAAGAATATTTTCTGCAAAATACAGAAAATGCACACCCTGTGTTGCAAAGTTATAAAGATTGTTTCTAGGAACATAACGACTTTGACGCATTTAATGCTCTTTTTTTAAACAATTAAGGGCGATCATTTTTTAAAAATGATTTTATATCACTTCCAAAGGCTTCAAGAATATTTTCTGCAAAATACAGAAAATGGACGCCCTTTGTTGCAAAGTGAGAACGATTGTTTTTAAGAACATAACGAATCTGCCGCATTTAATGGTCTTTTTTTAAACAATTAAGGGCGTTCATTTTTTAAAAATGATTCTATATCACTTCTAAAGGCTTCAAGAATATTTTCTGCAAAATTCAAAAATTAACACCCTTTATTGCAAAGTTAGAACAATTGTTTTTAAGAACATAACGAATCTGCCGATTTTAACGGTCGTTTCTTAAACAATTAATGGTGTTCATTCTTTAAAAATGATTTGATATCACTTCTAAAAGCTTCAAGAATATTTTCTGCAAAATTCAGAAAATGAACACCCTTTGTTGCAAAGTTAGAACAGTTGTTTTTAAGAACATAACGACTCAGACGCATTTAATGCTCTTTTTTTAAACAATTAAGGGCGATCATTTTTTAAAAATGATTTTACATCACTTCTAAAGGCTTCAAGAATATTTTCTGCAAAATACAGAAAATGAACGCCCTTTGTTGCAAAGTTATAACGATTGTTTCTTAGTACATAACGACTCTGCCGCATGCAACGGTATTTTTTTTAAAAATTAAGGGTGATCATTTTTTAAAATGATTTTATATCACTTCTAAAGGTTTCAAGAATATTTTCTGCAAAATACAGGAAATAAACACCGCTTGTTTCAAAGTTATACGGATTGTTTTTAAGAATATCACGACTCTGCCGCATGCAACGGTATTTTTTTAAACAATTAAGGGTGTTCATTTTTTAAAAATGATTTTATATCACTTCTAAGGGCTTCAAGAATATTTTATGCAAAATACCGAATGAACACCCTTTGTTGCAAAGTTATAAAGAATGTTTATAAGAACATAAAGAATCTTCCGAGCTTAACGGACTATTTTTAAACAATTAAGGGCGTTCATTTTTTAAAAATGATTTTATATGACTTCAAATAATGGCTTCAAGAATCATTTCTGCTAATTATGGGAAATGAATACCCTTTGTTGCAAAGTTATAACGATTGTTTATGAGAACATAACGAATCTGCCGTTTTCACGGTCTTTTTTTAAACAATTATTGGTGTTCATTTTTTAAAAATGATTTTATATCACTTCTAAAGGCTTCAAGAATATTTTCTGCAAAATACAGAAAATGAACGCCCTTTGTTGCAAAGTTATAAAGATTGTTTCTAGGAACATAACGACTTTGACGCATTTAATGCTCTTTTTTTTAACAATTCAGGGCGATCATTTTTTAAAAATGATTTTATATCACTTCTAAAGGCTTCAAGAATATTTTCTGCAAAATACAGAAAATGCACACCCTTTGTTGCAAAGTTATTAAGATTGTTTCTAGGAACATAACGACTTTGACGCATTTAATGCTCTTTTTTTTAAAAATTAAGGGTGATCATTTTTTAAAATGATTTTATATCATTTCTAAAGGTTTCAAGAATATTTTCTGCAAAATACAGGAAATGAACACCGCTTGTTTCAAAGTTATACGGATTGTTTTTAAGAATATCAGGACTCTGACGCATGCAACGGTATTTTTTTAAACAATTGGGTGTTCCTTTTTTTAAAAATGATTTTATATCACTTCTAAAGGCTTCAAGAATATTTTCTGCAAAATTCAGAAAATGCACACCCTTTGTTGCAAAGTTATAAAGATTGTTTCTAGGAACATAACGACTTTGACGCATTTAATGCTCTTTTTTTAAACATTTCAGGGCGATCATTTTTTAAAAATGATTTTATATCACTTCTAAAGGCTTCAAGAATATTTTCTGCAAAATTCAGAAAATGCACACCCTTTGTTGCAAAGTTATTAAGATTGTTTCTAGGAACATAACGACTTTGACGCATTTAATGCTCTTTTTTTAAAAAATTAAGGGCGATCATTTTTTAAAAATGATTTTATATCACTTCTAAAGGCTTCAAGAATATTTTCTGCAAAATACAGAAAATGAACGCCCTTTGTTGCAAAGTTATAACGATTGTTTCTAAGTACATAACGACTCTGCCGCATGCAACGGTATTTTTTTAAACAATTAAGGGTGTTCATTTTTTAAAAATGATTTTATATCACTTCTAAAGGCTTCAAGAATATTTTCTGCAAAATTCAGAAAATGCACACCCTTTGTTGCAAAGTTATAAAGATTGTTTATAGGAACATAACGACTCTGACGCATTTAACACTCTTTTTTTAAACAATTAAGGGCGTTCATTTTTTAAAAATGATTTTATATCACTTCTAAAGGCTTCAAGAATATTTTCTGCAAAATTCAAAAATTAACACCCTTTGTTGCAAAGTTAGAACAATTCTTTTTAAGAACATAACGAATCTGCCGATTTTAACGGTCGTTTCTTAAACAATTAATGGTGTTCATTCTTTAAAAATGATTTGATATCACTTCTAAAAGCTTCAAGAATATTTTCTGCAAAATTAAACAATTAACACCCTTTGTTGCAAAGTTAGAACAATTTTTTTTTAACAACATAACGACTCACACGCATTAAATGCTCTTTTTTTAAACAATTAAGGGCGATCATTTTTAAAAAATGATTTTACATCACTTCTAAAGGCTTCAAGAATATTTTCTGCAAAATTCAGAAAATGCACACCCTTTGTTGCAAAGTTATAAAGATTGTTTATAGGAACATAACGACTCTGACGCATTTAATACTCTTTTTTTAAACAATTAAGGGCGTTCATTTTTTAAAAATGATTTTATATCACTTCTAAAGGCTTCAAGAATATTTTCTGCAAAATTCAAAAATTAACACCCTTTGTTGCAAAGTTAGAACAATTGTTTTTAAGAACATAACGAATCTGCCGATTTTAACGGTCGTTTCTTAAACAATTAATGGTGTTCATTCTTTAAAAATGATTTGATATCACTTCTAAAAGCTTCAAGAATATTTTCTGCAAAATTCAGAAAATGAACACCCTTTGTTGCAAAGTTAGAACAATTTTTTTTTAACAACATAACGACTCACACGCATTAAATGCTCTTTTTTTAAACAATTAAGGGCGATCATTTTTTAAAAATGATTTTATATCACTTCTAAAGGCTTCAAGAATATTTTCTGCAAAATACAGAAAATGAACGCCCTTTGTTGCAAAGTTATAACGATTGTTTCTAAGTACATAACGACTCTGCCGCATGCAACGGTATTTTTTTAAACAATTAAGGGTGTTCATTTTTTAAAAATGATTTTATATCACTTCTAAAGGCTTCAAGAATATTTTCTGCAAAATACAGAAAATGAACGCCCTTTGTTGCAAAGTTATAACGATTGTTTCTAAGTACATAACGACTCTACCGCATGCAACGGTATTTTTTTAAACAATTAAGGGTGTTCATTTTTTAAAAATGATTTTATATCACTTCTAAAGGCTTCAAGAATATTTTCTGCAAAATTCAAAAATTAACACCCTTTGTTGCAAAGTTAGAACAATTCTTTTTAAGAACATAACGAATCTGCCGATTTTAACGGTCGTTTCTTAAACAATTAATGGTGTTCATTCTTTAAAAATGATTTGATATCACTTCTAAAAGCTTCAAGAATATTTTCTGCAAAATTAAACAATTTACACCCTTTGTTGCAAAGTTAGAACAATTTTTTTTTAACAACATAACGACTCACACGCATTAAATGCTCTTTTTTTAAACAATTAAGGGCGATCATTTTTTTAAAATGATTTTATATCACTTCTAAAGGCTTCAAGAATATTTTCTGCAAAATTCAGAAAATGCACACCCTTTGTTGCAAAGTTATAAAGATTGTTTCTAGGAACATAACGACTTTGACGCATTTAATGCTCTTTTTTTTAACAATTCAGGGCGATCATTTTTTAAAAATGATTTTATATCACTTCTAAAGGCTTCAAGAATATTTTCTGCAAAATACAGAAAATGCACACCCTTTGTTGCAAAGTTATTAAGATTGTTTCTAGGAACATAACGACTTTGACGCATTTAATGCTCTTTTTTTTAAAAATTAAGGGTGATCATTTTTTAAAATGATTTTATATCATTTCTAAAGGTTTCAAGAATATTTTCTGCAAAATACAGGAAATGAACACCGCTTGTTTCAAAGTTATACGGATTGTTTTTAAGAATATCAGGACTCTGACGCATGCAACGGTATTTTTTTAAACAATTGGGTGTTCCTTTTTTTAAAAATGATTTTATATCACTTCTAAAGGCTTCAAGAATATTTTCTGCAAAATTCAGAAAATGCACACCCTTTGTTGCAAAGTTATAAAGATTGTTTCTAGGAACATAACGACTTTGACGCATTTAATGCTCTTTTTTTAAACATTTCAGGGCGATCATTTTTTAAAAATGATTTTATATCACTTCTAAAGGCTTCAAGAATATTTTCTGCAAAATTCAGAAAATGCACACCCTTTGTTGCAAAGTTATTAAGATTGTTTCTAGGAACATAACGACTTTGACGCATTTAATGCTCTTTTTTTAAAAAATTAAGGGCGATCATTTTTTAAAAATGATTTTATATCACTTCTAAAGGCTTCAAGAATATTTTCTGCAAAATACAGAAAATGAACGCCCTTTGTTGCAAAGTTATAACGATTGTTTCTAAGTACATAACGACTCTGCCGCATGCAACGGTATTTTTTTAAACAATTAAGGGTGTTCATTTTTTAAAAATGATTTTATATCACTTCTAAAGGCTTCAAGAATATTTTCTGCAAAATTCAGAAAATGCACACCCTTTGTTGCAAAGTTATAAAGATTGTTTATAGGAACATAACGACTCTGACGCATTTAACACTCTTTTTTTAAACAATTAAGGGCGTTCATTTTTTAAAAATGATGTTATATCACTTCTAAAGGCTTCAAGAATATTTTCTGCAAAATTCAAAAATTAACACCCTTTGTTGCAAAGTTAGAACTATTCTTTTTAAGAACATAACGAATCTGCCGATTTTAACGGTCGTTTCTTAAACAATTAATGGTGTTCATTCTTTAAAAATGATTTGATATCACTTCTAAAAGCTTCAAGAATATTTTCTGCAAAATTAAACAATTAACACCCTTTGTTGCAAAGTTAGAACAATTTTTTTTTAACAACATAACGACTCACACGCATTAAATGCTCTTTTTTTAAACAATTAAGGGCGATCATTTTTAAAAAATGATTTTACATCACTTCTAAAGGCTTCAAGAATATTTTCTGCAAAATTCAGAAAATGCACACCCTTTGTTGCAAAGTTATAAAGATTGTTTATAGGAACATAACGACTCTGACGCATTTAATGCTTTTTTTTTAAAAAATTAAGGGCGATCATTTTTTAAAAATGATTTTATATCACTTCTAAAGGATTCAAGAATATTTTCTGCAAAATACAGAAAATGAACGCCCTTTGTTGCAAAGTTATAAAGATTGTTTATAGGAACATAACGACTGTGACGCATTTAACGGTCTTTTTTTAAACAATTAAGGGTGTTCATTTTTTAAAAATGATTTTATATCACTTCTAAAGGTTTCAAGAATATTTTCTGCAAAATACAGAAAATGAGCACCCTTTGTTGCAAAGTTATAACGATTGTTTATAGGAACATACCGAGTCTGACGAATTTAAAGCTCTTTTTTTATACAATTAAGGGCGATCATTTTTTTAAAATGATTTTATATCACTTCTAAAGGCTTCAATAATCTTATCTGCATAATTCAGAAAATGAACACCCTTTCTTGCAAAGTTATAACGATTGTTTCTAAGTACATAACAACTCTGCCGCATGCAACGGTACTTTTTTAAACAATTAAGGGCGATCACTTTTTAAAATGAATTTATATCACTTCTAAAGGTTTCAAGAATATTTTCTGCAAAATACAGGAAATGAACACCCTTTGTTGCAAAGTTATACCGATTGTTTATGAGTACATAACGAATCTGACGAATTTACCGGTATTTTTTTAAACAATTAAGGGTGTTCATTTTTTAAAAATGATTTTATATCACTTCTAAAGGCTTAAAGAATATTTTCTGCAAAATTCAAAAATTAACACCCTTTGTTGCTAAGTTATAACAATTGTTTTTAAGAACATAACGAATCTGCCGCATTTAACGGTCGTTTTTTTAAACAATTAAGGGTGTTCATTTTTTAAAAATGATTTTATATCACTTCTAAAGGCTTCAAGAATATTTTCTGCAAAATTCAGAAAATGAACACCCTTTGTTGCAAAGTTAGAACAATTGTTTTTAAGAACATAACGACTCTGCCGCATTAACGGTCTTTTTTTAAACAATTAAGGGCGATCATTTTTTAAAAATGATTTTATATCACTTCTAAAGGCTTCAAGAATATTTTCTGCAAAATTCAGAAAATGCACACCCTTTGTTGCAAAGTTATAAAGATTGTTTTTAGGAACATAACGACTCTGACGAATTTAACGGTCTTTTTTTAAACAGTTAAGGGTGTTCATTTTTTAAAAATGATTTTATATCACTTCTAAAGGCTTAAAGAATATTTTCTGCAAAATTCAGAAAATGAACACCCTTTGTTGCAAAGTTATAACATTGTTTATAGGAACATAACGACTCTGACGATTTCAACGGTCTTTTTTTTAACAATTAAGGGTGTTCATTTTTTAAAAATGATTTTATATCACTTCTAAAGGTTTCAAGAATATTTTCTGCAAAATACAGAAAATGAGCACCCTTTGTTGCAAAGTTATAACGATTGTTTATAGGAACATACCGAGTCTGACGAATTTAAAGCTCTTTTTTTAAACAATTAAGGGCGTTCATTTTTTAAAAATGATTTTATATCACTTCTAAAGGCTTCAAGAATATTTTCTGCAAAATTCAAAAATTAACACCCTTTGTTGCAAAGTTAGAACAGTTGTTTTTCAAGAACATAACGACTCAGACGCATTTAATGCTCTTTTTTTAAACAATTAAGGGCGATCATTTTTTAAAAATGATTTTATATCACTTCTAAAGGCTTCAAGAATATTTTCTGCAAAATACAGAAAATGAACGCCCTTTGTTGCAAAGTTATAACGATTGTTTCTAAGTACATAACGACTCTGCCGCATGCAACGGTATTTTTTTAAACAATTAAGGGTGTTCATTTTTTAAAAATGATTTTATATCACTTCTAAAGGCTTCAAGAATATTTTCTGCAAAATTCAAAAAATGCACACCCTTTGTTGCAAAGTTATAAAGATTGTTTATAGGAACATAACGACTCTGACGCATTTAATACTCTTTTTTTAAACAATTAAGGGCGTTCATTTTTTAAAAATGATTTTATATCACTTCTAAAGGCTTCAAGAATATTTTCTGCAAAATTCAAAAATTAACACCCTTTGTTGCAAAGTTAGAACAATTCTTTTTAAGAACATAACGAATCTGCCGATTTTAACGGTCGTTTCTTAAACAATTAATGGTGTTCATTCTTTAAAAATGATTTGATATCACTTCTAAAGGCTTCAAGAATATTTTCTGCAAAATACAGAAAATGAACACCCTTTGTTGCAAAGTTAGAACAATTTTTTTTAACAACATAACGACTCACACGCATTAAATGCTCTTTTTTTAAACAATTAAGGGCGATCATTTTTTAAAAATGATTTTATATCACTTCTAAAGGCTTCAAGAATATTTTCTGCAAAATACAGAAAATGAACGCCCTTTGTTGCAAAGTTATAAAGATTGTTTCTAGGTACATAACGACTCTGACGCATGCAACGGTATTTTTTTAAACAATTAAGGGCGTTCATTTTTTAAAAATGATTTTATATCACTTCTAAAGGCTTCAAGAATATTTTCTGCAAAATACAGAAAATGCACACCCTTTGTTGCAAAGTTATAAAGATTGTTTATAGGAACATAACGACTGTGACGCATTTAATGGTTTTTTTTTAAACAATTAAGGGTGTTCATTTTTTAAAAATGATTTTATATCACTTCTAAAGGTTTCAAGAATATTTTCTGCAAAATACAGAAAATGAGCACCCTTTGTTGCAAAGTTATAACGATTGTTTATAGGAACATACCGAGTCTGACGCATTTAACGGTATTTTTTTAAACAATTAAGGGCGATCATTTTTTAAAAATGATTTTATATCACTTCTAAAGGCTTCAAGAATATTTTCTGCAAAATACAGAAAATGCACACCCTTTGTTGCAAAGTTATTAAGATTGTTACTAGGAACATAACGACTCACACGCATGAATAGATCTTTTTTTAAACAATTACGGGCGATCATTTTTTAAAAATGATTTTATATCACTTCTAAAGGCTTCAAGAATATTTTCTGCAAAATACAGAAAATGAACGCCCTTTGTTGCAAAGTTATTACGATTGTTTCTAAGTACATAACGACTCTGCCGCATGCAACGGTATTTTTTTAAACAATTAAGGGTGATCATTTTTTAAAAATGATTTTATATCACTTCTAAAGGCTTCAAGAATATTTTCTGCAAAATACAGAAAATGAACGCCCTTTGTTGCAAAGTTATAACGATTGTTTTTAAGAACATAACGACTCTGCCGCATTTAACGGTATTTTTTAAACAATTAAGGGTGTTCATTTTTTAAAAATGATTTTATATCACTTCTAAAGGCTTCAAGAATATTTTCTGCAAAATTCAGAAAATGCACACCCTTTGTTGCAAAGTTATAACAATTGTTTTTAACAAATAACGACTCTGACGCATTTAACACTCTTTTTTTAAACAATTAAGGGCGATCATTCTTTAAAAATGATTTGATATCACTTCTAAAAGCTTCAAGAATATTTTCTGCAAAATTCAGAAAATTAACACCCTTTGTTGCAAAGTGAGAACGATTGTTTTTAAGAACATAACGAATCTGCCGCATTTAACGGTCTTTTTTAAAACAATTATTGGTGTTCATTTTTTAAAAATGATTTTATATCACTTCTAAAGGCTTCAATAATCTTATCTGCATAATTCAGAAAATTAACACCCTTTGTTGCAAAGTTATAACGATTGTTTTTAAGAACATAACGAATCTGCCGATTTTAACGGT
>JAQOWT010000319.1:0-23165 GCA_030407085.1 Trichopria drosophilae
CGTAAAATCGCTCTGGCTCCTATTCTATGCGCCTCTCCCATTTTTTGCTGCTGGTAGGACTTCCGGTTTATTAAAGGAATGTAATGGTCCCTGAACATCGAAAAAAAACAACTCGGAAAAAATTCTACAGCCGATTTTCGATTTTCCGTAAAATCGATCTGGCTCCTATTCTATGCGCCTCTCCCATTTTTTGCTGCTGGTAGGACTTCCGGTTTATTAAAAGAATGTAATGGTCCCTGAACATCGAAAAAAAACAACTCGGAAAAAATTCTACAGCTGATTTTCGATTTTCCGTAAATTCGCTCTAGCTCCTATTCTATGCGCCTCTCCCATTTTTTGCTGCTGGTAGGACTTCCGGTTTATTAAAGGAATGTAATGGTCCATGAACATCGAAAAAAAACAACTCGGAAAAAATTCTACAGCTGATTTCCGATTTTCCGTAAAATCGCTCTGGTTCCTATTCTAGGCGCCTCTCCCATTTTTTTCTGCTGGTAGGACTTCTAGTTTATTAAAGGAATGTAATGGTCTCTGAACAACGAAAAAAAACAACTCGGAAAAAATTTTACAGCCGATTTTCGATTTTCCGTAAAATCGCTCTGGCTCCTATTCTATGCGCCTCTCCCATTTTTTTCTTCTGGTAGCACTTCCCGTTCACTAAAAGAATCTAATGGTCCCTGAACAACGAAAAAAAACAACTCGGAAAAAATTCTACAGCCGATTTTCGATTTTCCGTAAAATCGCTCTGGATCCTATTCTATGCGCCTCTCCCATTTTTTGCTGCTGGTAGGACTTCCGGTTTACTAACAGAATGTAATGGACCCTGAACATCGAAAAAAATTCTGCAGCCGATTTTCGATTTTCCATAATATCGCTCTATCTCCTATTCTATGAATCCCTCCCATTTTTTGCTGCTGGTAGGACATCCGGTTTATTAAAGGAATGAAATGGGCCTGAACATCGAAAAAAAACAACTCGGAAAAAATTCTACAGCCGATTTTCGATTTTCCGTAAAATCGCTCTGGCTCCTATTCTATGCGCCTCTCCCACTTTTTGCTGCTGGTAGGACTTCCGGTTTATTAAAGGAATGAAATGGTCCCTGAACATCGAAAAAAAAACAACTCCGAAAAAATACTACAGCTAATTTCCGATTTTCCGTAAAATCGCTCTGGCTCCTATTCTATGCGCCTCTCCCATTTTTTGCTGCTGGTAGGACTTCCGGTTTATTAAAGGAATGTAATGGTCCCTGAACATCGAAAAAAAACAACTCGGAAAAAATTCTACAGCCGATTTTCGATTTTCCGTAAAATCGCTCTGGCTCCTATTCTATGCGCCTCTCCCATTTTTTGCTGCTGGTAGGACTTCCGGTTTATTAAAGGAATGTAATGGTCCCTGAACATCGAAAAAAAACAACTCGGAAAAAATTCTACAGCCGATTTTCGATTTTCCGTAAAATCGCTCTGGCTCCTATTCTATGCGCCTCTCCCATTTTTTGCTGCTGGTAGGACTTCCGGTTTATTAAAGGAATGTAATGGTCCCTGAACATCGAAAAAAAACAACTCGGAAAAAATTCTACAACCGATTTTCGATTTTCCGTAAAATCGCTCTGGCTCCTATTCTATGCGCCTCTCCCATTTTTTGCTGCTGGCAGGACTTCCGGTTTACTAGCGGAATGTAATGGACCCTGAACATCGAAAAAAAACAACTCGGAAAAAATTCTACAGCCGATTTTCGATTTTCCTCTGGCTCCTATTCTATGCGCCTCTCCCATTTTTTGCTGCTGGCAGGACTTCCGGTTTATTAAAGGAATGTAATGGTCCCTGAACATCGAAAAAAAACAACACGGAAAAAATTCTACAGCCGATTTTAGATTTTCCATCAAATAGCTCTGCCTCCTATTCTATGCGCCTCTCCCATTTTTTGCTGCTGGTAGGACTTCCGGTTTACTAAAGGAATGTAGTGGTCCCTGAAAATCGAAAAAAAACAACTCGGAAAAAATTCTACAGCCGATTTTCGATTTTCCGTAAAATCGCTCTGGCTCCTATTCTATGCGCCTCTCCCATTTTTTGCTGCTGGTAGAACTTCCGGTTTATTAAAGGAATGTAATGGTCCCTGAACATCGAAAAACAACAACCCGGACTAAAGTCTACAGCCGATTTTCGATTTTCCGTAAAATCGCTCTGGCTCCTATTCTATGCGCCTCTCCCATTTTTTGCTGCTGGTAGGACTTCCGGTTTATTAAAGGAATGTAGTTGTCCCTGAACATCGAAAAAAAACAACTCGGAAAAAATTCTACAGCCGATTTTCGATTTTCCGTAAAATCGCTCTGGCTCCTATTCTATGCGCCTCTCCCATTTTTTGCTGCTGGTAGGACTTCCGGTTTACTAAAGGAATGTAATGGTCCATGAACATCGAAAAAAAACAACTCGGAAAAAATTCTACAACCGATTTTCGATTTTCCGTAAAATCGCTCTGGCTCCTATTCTATGCGGCTCTCCCATTTTTTGCTGCTGGTAGGACTTCCGGTTTATTAAAGGAATATAATGGTCCCTGAACATCGAAAAAAAACAAATCGGAAAAAATTCGTCAGCCGATTTTCGATTTTCCGTAAAATAGCTCTGGCTCCTATTCTATGCGCCTCTCCCATTTTTTGCTGCTGGTAGGACTTCCGGTTTATTAAAGGAATGTAATGGTCCCTGAACATCGAAAAAAAACAACTCGGAAAAAATTCTACAGCCGATTTTCGATTTTCCGTAAAATCGCTCTGGCTCCTATTCTATGCGCCTCTCCCATTTTTTGCTGCTGGTAGGACTTCCGGTTTATTAAAGGAATGTAATGGTCCCTGAACATCGAAAAAAAACAACTCGGAAAAAATTCTACAGCCGATTTTCGATTTTCCGTAAAATCGCTCTGGCTCCTATTCTATGCGGCTCTCCCATTTTTTGCTGCTGGTAGGAATTCCGGTTTATTAAAGGAATGTAATGGTCCCTGAACATCGAAAAAAAAACAACTCGGAAAAAATTCTACAGCCGATTTTCGATTTTCCGTTAAATCGCTCTAGCTCCTATTCTATGCGCCTCTCCCATTTTTTGTAGCTGGTAGGGCTTCCGGTTTATTAAAGGAATGTAATGGTCGCTGATCATCGAAAAAAAACCACTCGGAAAAAATTCTACAGCCGATTTACGATTTTCCGTAAAATCGCTCTGGCTCCTATTCTAGCGCCTCTCCCATTTTTTGCTGCTAGTAGGACTTCCGGTTTATTAAAGGATTGTAATGGTCCCTGAACATCGAAAAAAAACAACTCGGAAAAAATTCTACAGCCGATTTTCCATTTTCCGTAAAATCGCTCTGGCTCCTAGTCTATAAATCTCTCCCATTTTTTGCTACTGGTAGGACTTCCGGCTTATTAAAGGAATGTAATGGTCCCTGAACATCGAAAAAAAACAACTCGTAAAAAATTCTACAGCCGATTTTCGATTTTCCGTAAAATCGCTCTGGCTCCTATTCTATGCGCCTCTCCCATTTTTTGCTGCTGGTAGGACTTCCGGTTTATTAAAGGAATGTAATGGTCCCTGAACATCGAAAAAAAAAAACTCGGAAAAAATTCGTCAGCCGATTGTCGATTTTCCGTAAAATCGCTCTGGCTCCTATTCCATGCGCCTCTCCCATTTTTTGCTGCTGGTAGGACTTCCGGTTTATTAAAGGAATGTAATGTTCCCTGAACATCGAAAAAAAACAACTCGGAAAAAATTCTACAGCCGATTTTCGATTTTCCGTAAAATCGCTCTGGCTCCTATTCTATGCGCCCCTCCCATTTTTTGCTGCTGGTAGGACTTCCGGTTTATTAAAGGAATGTAATGGTCCCTGAACATCGAAAAAAAACAACTCGGAAAAAATTCTACAGCCGATTTTCGATTTTCCGTAAAATCGCTCTGGCTCCTATTCTATGCGCCTCTCCCTTTTTTTGCTGCTGTTAGGACTTCCGGTTTATTAAAGGAATGTAATGGTCCCTGAACAACAAAAAAAACAACTCGAAAAAAATTCTACATCCGATTTACGATTTTCCGTAAAATCGCTCTGGCTCCTATTCTATGCGCCTCTCCCATTTTTTGCTGCTGGTAGGACTTCCGGTTTATTAAAGGAATGTAATGGTCCCTGAACATCGGAAAAAAACAACTCGGAAAAAATTCTACAGCCGATTTTCGATTTTCCGTAAAATCGCTCTGGCTCCTATTCTATGCGCCTCTCCCATTTTTTGCTGCTGGTAGGACTTCCGGTTTATTAAAGGAATGTAATGGACCCTGAACATCGAAAAAAAACAACTCGGAAAAAATTCTACAGCCGATTTTCGATTTTCCGTAAAATCGCTCTGGCTCCTATTCTATGCGTCTCTCCCATTTTCTGCTGCTGGTAGGACTTCGGGGTTATTGAAGGAATGTAATGGTCCCTTAACATCGAAAAAAAACAACTCGGAAAAAATTCTAGAGCCGATTTGCGATTTTCCGTAAAATTGCTCTGGCTCCTATTCTATGCGCCTTTCCCATTTTTTGCTGCTGGTAGGACTTCCGGACTACTAACGGAATGTAATGGACCCTGAACAACGAAAAAAAACAACTCGGAAAAAATTCTACAGCTCATTTACGATTTTCCGTAAAATCGCTCTGGCTCCTATTCTATGCGCCTCTCCCATTTTTTGCTGCTGGTAGGACTTCCGGTTTATTAAAGGAATGTAATGGTCCCTGAACATCGAAAAAAAACAACTCGGAAAAAATTCTACAGCCGATTTTCGATATTCCGTTAAATCGCTCTGGCTCCTATTCTATGCACCTCTCCCATTTTTTGCTGCTGGTAGGACTTCCGGTTTATTAAAGGAATGTAATGGACTCAGAACAACGAAAAAAAACAACTCGGAAAAAATTCTACAGCCGATTTTCGATATTCCGTTAAATCGCTCTGGCTCCTATTCTATGCACCTCTCCCTTTTTTTGCTGCTGGTAGGACTTCCTGTTTTTTAAAGGAATGTAATGGTCCCTGAACAACGACAAAAAACAACTCGGAAAAAATTCTACAGCCGATTTTCGATTTTCCGTAAAATCGCTCTGGATCTTATTCTATGCGCCTCTCCCATTTTTTGCTGCTGATAGGACTTCCGGTTTATTAAAGGAATGTAATGGTCCCCGAAGAACGAAAAAAATTCTGCAGCCGATTTTCGATTTTCCGTAATATCGCTCTGGCTCCTATTCTATGCGCCTCTCACACTTTTTGCTGCTGGTAGGACTTCCGGTTTATTAAAGGAATGAAATGGGCGTGAACATCGAAAAAAAACAACTCGTAAAAAATTCTGCAGCCGATTTTCGATTTTCCGTAAAATCGCTCTAGCTCCTATTCTATGCGCCTCTCACACTTTTTGCTGCTGGTAGGACTTCCGGTTCATTTACGGAATGTAATGGTCCCTGAACAACGAAAAAAAACAACTCGGAAAAAATTCTACAGCCGATTTTCGATTTTCCGTAAAATCGCTCTGGATCCTATTCTATGCGCCTCTCCCATTTTTTGCTGCTGGTAGGACTTCCGGTTTATTAAAGGAATGTAATGGACCCAGAACAGCGAAAAAAAACAACTCGGAAAAAATTCTACAGCCGATTTTCGATTTTCCGTAAAATCGCTCTGGCTCGTATTCTATGCGCCTCTCCCATTTTTTGCTGCCGGTAGGACTTCCGGTTTATTAAAGGAATGTAATGGTCCCTGAACATCGAAAAAAAACAACTCGCAAAAAATTCTACAGCCGATTTTCGATTTTCCGTAAAATCGCTCTGGCTCCTATTCTATGCGCCTCTCCCATTTTTTGCTGCTGGTAGGACTTCCGGTTTATTAAAGGAATGTAATGGACCCTGAACATCGAAAAAAAACAACTCGGAAAAAATTCTACAGCCGATTTTCGATTTTCCGTTAAATCGCTCTAGCTCCTATTCTATGCGGCTCTCCCATTTTTTGCTGCTGGTAGGACTTCAGGTTTATTAAAGGAATGTAATGGTCCCTGAACATTAAAAAAAAAACAACTCGGAAAAAATTCTACAACCGATTTTCGATTTTCCGTAAAATCGCTCTGGCTCCTATTCTATGCGGCTCTCCCATTTTTTGCTGCTGGTAGGACTTCCGGTTTATTAAAGGAATGTAATGGTCCCTGAACATCGAAAAAAAACAACTCGGAAAAAATTCTACAGCCGATTTTCGATTTTCCGTTAAATCGCTCTAGCTCCTATTCTATGCGCCTCTCCCATTTTTTGTTGCTGGTAGGACTTCCGGTTTACTACCGGAATGTAATGGACCCTGAACATCGAAAAAAAACAACTCGGAAAAAATTCTACAGCCGATTTTCGATTTTCCGTAAAATCGCTCTGGCTCCTATTCTATGCGCCTCTCCCATTTTTTGCTGCTGGTAGGACTTCCGGTTTATTAAAGGAATGTAATGGACCCTGAACATCGAAAAAAAACAACTCGGAAAAAATTCTACAGCCGATTTTCGATTTTCCGTAAAATCGCTCTGGCTCCTATTCTATGCGCCTCTCCCATTTTTTGCTGCTGGTAGGACTTCCGGTTTATTAAAGGAATGTAATGGTCCCTGAACATCGAAAAAAAACAACTCGGAAAAAATTCTACAGCCTATTTTCGATTTTCCGTAAAATAGCGGTGTCTCCTATTCTATGCTCCTCTCCCATTTTTTGCTGCTCGTAGGACTTCCGGTTTATTAAAAGAATGTAATGGTCCCTGAACATCGAAAAAAAACAACTCGGAAAAAATTCTACAGCCGATTTTCGATTTTCCGTAAAATAGCTCTGGTTCCTATTCTATGCGCCTCTCCCATTTTTTGCTGCTGGTAGGACTTCCGGTTTATTAAAGGAATGTAATGGTCCCTGAACATCGAAAAAAACAACTCGGAAAAAATTCTACAACCGATTTTCGATTTTCCGTAAAATCGCCCTGGCTCCTATTCTATGCGCCTCTCCCATTTTTTACTGCTGGTAGGACTTCCGGTTTATTAAAGGAATGTAATGGACCCTGAACATCGAAAAAAAACAACTCGGAAAAAATTCTACAGCCGATTTTCGATTTTCCGTAAAATCGCTCTGGCTCCTATTCTATGCGCCTCTCCCATTTTTTGCTGCTGGTAGGACTTCCAGTTTATTAAAGGAATGTAATGGACCCTGAACATCGAAAAAAAACTACTCGGAAAAAATTCTACAACCGATTTTCGATTTTCCGTAAAATCGCCCTGGCTCCTATTCTATGCGCCTCTCCCATTTTTTACTGCTGGTAGGACTTCCAGTTTATTAAAGGAATGTAATGGACCCTGAACATCGAAAAAAAACAACTCGGAAAAAATTCTACAGCCGATTTTCGATTTTCCGTAAAATCGCTCTGGCTCCTATTCTATGCGCCTCTCCCATTTTTTGCTGCTGGTAGGACTTCCAGTTTATTAAAGGAATGTAATGGACCCTGAACATCGAAAAAAAACAACTCGGAAAAAATTCTACAACCGATTTTCGATTTTCCGTAAAATCGCCCTGGCTCCTATTCTATGCGCCTCTCCCATTTTTTGCTGCTGGTAGCACTTCTGGTTTACTACCGGAATGTAATAGACCCTGAACACCGAAAAAAAACAACTCGGAAAAAATTCTACAGCCGATTATCGATTTTCCGTAAAATCGCTCTGGCTCCTATTCTATGAATCTCTCCCATTTTTTGCTGCTGGTAGGACTTCCGGATTATTGAAGGAATGTAATGGTCCCTGAACATCGGAAAAAAACAACTCGGAAAAAATTCTACAGCCGATTTTCCATTTTCCGTAAAATCGCTCTGGTTCCCATTCTATGCGCCTCCCCCATTTTTTGCTGCTGGTAGGACTTCCGGTTTATTAAAGGAATGTAATGGTCCATGAACATCGGAAAAAAACAACTCGGAAAAAATTCTACAGCCTATTTTCGATTTTCCTCTGGCTCCTATTCTATGCGCCTCTCCCATTTTTTGCTGCTGGCAGCACTTCCGGTTTATTAAAGGTATGTAATGGACCCTGAACATCGAAAAAAAACAACTCGGAAAAAATTCTACAGCCTATTTTCGATTTTCCGCAAACTACCTCTGTCTCCTCTTCTACGCGCCTCTCCCATTTTTTGCTGCTGGTAGGACTTCCGGTTTATTAAAGGAATGGAATGGTCCCTGAACATCGAAAAAATACAACTTGGAAAAAATTCTACAACCGATTTTCAATTTTCCGTTAAATCGCTCTGGCTCCTATTCTATGCGCCTCTCCCATTTTTTGCTGCTGGTAGGACTTCCGGTTTACTAAAGGAATGTAATGGTCCCTGAACATCGAAAAAAAAACAACTCGGAAAATAGTCTACAACCGATTTTCGATTTTACGTAAAATCGCTCTAGCTCCTATTCTATGCACCTCTCCCATGTTTTGTTGCTAGTAGGACTTCCGGTTTATTAAAGGAATGTAATGGACTCAGAACAACGAAAAAAAACAACTTGGAAAAAATTCTACTGCCGATTTTCAATTTTCCGTTAAATCGCTCTGGCTCCTATTCTATGCGGCTCTCCCATTTTTTGCTGCTGGTAGGACTTTCGGTTTACTAACAGCATGTAATGGACCCTGAGCATCGAAAAAAAACAACTCGGAAAAAATTCTACAGCCGATTTTCGATTTTCCGTAAAATCGCTCTAGATCCTATTCTATGCGCCTCTCCCATTTTTTGCTGCTGGTAGCACTTCTGGTTTAATACCGGAATGTAATAGACCCTGAACACCGAAAAAAAACAACTAGGAAAAAATTCTACAGCCGATTTTCGATTTTCCGTAAAATCGCTCTGGCTCCTATTCTATGAATCTCTCCCATTTTTTGCTGCTGGTAGGACTTCCAGATTATTGAAGGAATGTAATGGACCCTGAACAACGAAAAAAAACAACTCGGAAAAAATTCTACAGCTGATTTACGATTTTCCGTAAAATCGATCTAGCTCCTATTCTATGCGCCTCTCCCATTTTTTGCTGCTGGTAGGACTTCCTGTTTATCAAAGCAATGTAATGGACCCTGAACATCGAAAAAAAACAACTCGGAAAAAATTTTACAGCCGATTTTCGATTTTCCGTAAAATCGCTCTGGCTCCTATTCTATGCGCCTCTCCCATTTTTTGCTGCTGGTAGGACTTCCGGTTCATTAAAGGAATGTAATGGTCCCTGAACATCGTAAAAAAACAACTCGGAAAAAATTCTACAGCCGATTTTCGATTTTCCGTAAAATCGCTCTGGCTCCTATTCTATGCGCCTCTCCCATTTTTTGCTGCTGGTAGGACTTCCGGTTTATTAAAGGAATGAAATGGTCCCTGAACAACGGAAAAAAACAACTCGGAAAAAATTCTACAGCCGATTTTCGATTTTCCGTAAAATCGCTCTGGCTCCTATTCTATGCGCCTCTCCCATTTTTTGCTGCTGGTAGGACTTCCGGTTTACTAAAGGAATGTAATGGACCCTGAACATCGAAAAAAAACAACTCGGAAAAAATTCTACAGCCGATTTTCGATTTTCCGTAAAATCGCTCTGGCTCCTATTCTATGCGCCTCTCCCATTTTTTGCTGCTGGTAGGACTTCCGGTTTATTAAAGGAATGTAATGGTCCCTGAACATCGAAAAAAAACAACTCGGAAAAAATTCTACAGCCGATTTTCGATTTTCCGTAAAATCGCTCTGGCTCCTATTCTATGCGCCTCTCCCATTTTTTGCTGCTGGTAGGACTTCCGGTTTACTAAGGAATGTAATGGACCCTGAACATCGAAAAAAAACAACTCGGAAAAAATTCTACAGCCGATTTTCGATTTTCCGTAAAATCGCTCTGGCTCCTATTCTATGCGCCTCTCCCATTTTTTGCTGCTGGTAGGACTTCCGGTTTACAAGGAATGTAATGGACCCTGAACATCGAAAAAAAACAACTCGGAAAAAATTCTACAGCCGATTTTCGATTTTCCGTAAAATCGCTCTGGCTCCTATTCCATGCGCCTCTCCCATTTTTTGCTGCTGGTAGGACTTCCGGTTTATTAAAGGAATGTAATGTTCCCTGAACATCGAAAAAAAACAACTCGGAAAAAATTCTACAGCCGATTTTCGATTTTCCGTAAAATCGCTCTGGCTCCTATTCTATGCGCCTCTCCCATTTTTTGCTGCTGGTAGGACTTCCGGTTTATTAAAGGAATGTAATGTTCCCTGAACATCGAAAAAAAACAACTCGGAAAAAATTCTATAGCCGATTTTCGATTTTCCGTAAAATCGCTCTGGCTCCTATTCTATGCGCCTCTCCCATTTTTTGCTGCTGGTAGGACTTCCGGTTTATTAAAGGAATGTAATGGTCCCTGAAAATCGAAAAAAAACCACTCGGAAAAAATTCTACAACCGATTTTCGATTTTCCGTAAAATAGCTCTGGCTCCTATTCTATGCGCCTCTCCCATTTTTTGCTGCTGTTAGGACTTTCGGTTTACTAGAGGAACGTAATGGACCCTGAACAGCGAGAAAATACAACTCGGAAAAAATTTTACAACCGATTTTCGACGTTCCGTTAAATAGCTCTGGCTCCTATTCTATGCGCCTCTCCCATTTTTTGCTGCTGGTAGGACTTCCGGTTTATTAAAGGAATGTAATGGTCCCTGAACATCGAAAAAAAACAACTCGGAAAAAATTCTACAGCCGATTTTCGATTTTCCGTAAAATCGCTCTGGCTCCTATTCTATGCGCCTCTCCCATTTTTTGCTGCTGGTAGGACTTCCGGTTTACTAAAGGAATGTAATGGACCCTGAACATCGAAAAAAAACAACTCGGAAAAAATTCTACAGCCGATTTTCGATTTTCCGTAAAATCGCTCTGGCTCCTATTCTATGCGCCTCTCCCATTTTTTGCTGCTGGTAGGACTTCCGGTTTACTAGGAATGTAATGGACCCTGAACATCGAAAAAAAACAACTCGGAAAAAATTCTACAGCCGATTTTCGATTTTCCGTAAAATCGCTCTGGCTCCTATTCTATGCGCCTCTCCCATTTTTTGCTGCTGGTAGGACTTCCGGTTTATTAAAGGAATGTAATGGTCCATGAACATCGAAAAAAAACAACTCGGAAAAAATTCTACAGCCGATTTTCGATTTTCCGTAAAATCGCTCTGGCTCCTATTCTATGCGCCTCTCCCATTTTTTGCTGCTGGCAGGACTTCCGGTTTACTAACAGAATGTAATGGACCCTGAACCACGAAAAAAAACAACTCGGAAAAAATTCTACAGCTGATTTACGATTTTCCGTAAAATCGCTCTGGCTCCTATTCTATGCGCCTCTCCCATTTTTTGCTGCTGGTAGGACTTCCGGTTTATTAAAGGAATGTAATGGTCCCTGAACATCGAAAAAAAACAACTCGGAAAAAATTCTACAGCCGATTTTCGATTTTCCGTAAAATAGCTCTGGCTCCTATTCTATGCGCCTCTCCCATTTTTTGCTGCTGGTAGGACTTCCGGTTTACTAAAAGAATGTAATGGACCCTGAACATCGAAAAAAAACAACTCGGAAAAAATTCTACAGCCGATTTTCGATTTTCCGTAAAATCGCTCTGGCTCCTATTCTATGCGCCTCTCCCATTTTTTGCTGCTGGTAGGACTTCCGGTTTATTAAAGGAATGTAATGGACCCAGAACAACGAAAAAAAACAACTCGGAAAAAATTCTACAGCCGATTTTCGATTTTCCGTAAAATCGCTCTGGCTCCTATTCTATGCGCCTCTCCCATTTTTTGCTGCTGGTAGGACTTCCGGTTTACTAACAGAATGTAATGGACCCTGAACATCGAAATAAACAACTCGGAAAAAATTCTACAGCCGATTTTCGATTTTCCGTAAAATCGCTTTGGCTCCTATTCTATGCGCCTCTCCCATTTTTTGTTGCTGTTAGGACTACCGGATTACTAGCGGAATGTAATGGACCCCGAACATGGAAAAAAAACAACTCGGAAAAAATTCTACAGCCGATTTTCGATTTTCCGTAAAATCGCTCTGGCTCGTACTCTATGCGCCTCTCCCATTTTTTGCTGCCGGTAGGACTTCCGGTTTATTAAAGGAATGTAATGGTCCCTGAACATCGAAAAAAAACAACTCGCTCTACATTCTTCCCCCGATTTTCGCTTTTCCGTACTATCGCTCTGGCTCCTATTCTATGCGCCTCTCCCATTTTTTGCTGCTGGTAGGACTTCCGGTTTATTAAAGGAATGTAATGGACCCTGAACATCGAAAAAAAACAACTCGGAAAAAATTCTACAACCGATTTGCGATTTTCCGTAAAATCGCTCCGGCTCCTATTCTATGCGCCTCTCCCATTTTTTGCTGCTGGTAGGACTTCCGGATTATTAAAGGAATGTAATGGTACCTGAACGTCGAAAAAAAACAACTCGGAAAAAATTCTACAGCCGATTTTCGATTTTCCGTAAAATCGCTCTGGCTCCTATTCTATGCGCCTCTCCCATTTTTTGCTGCTGGTAGGACTTCCGGTTTATTAAAGGAATGTAATGGTCCCTGAACATCGAAAAAAAACAACTCGGAAAAAATTCTACAGCCGATTTTCGATTTTCCGTAAAATAGCTCTGGCTCCTATTCTATGCGCCTCTCCCATTTTTTGCTGCTGGTAGGACTTCCGGTTTACTAGCGGAATGTAATAGACCGTGAACATCGAAAAAAAACAACTCGGAAAAATTTCTACAGCTGATTTTCGATTTTCCGTTAAATCGCTCTAGCTCCTATTCTATGCGCCTCTCCCATTTTTTGTTACTGGTAGGACTTCCGGTTTTAAAGGAATGTAATGGACCCTGAACATCGAAAAAAAACAACTCGGAAAAAATTCTACAGCCGATTTTCGATTTTCCGTAAAATCGCTCTAGCTCCTATTCTATGAATCTGTCCCATATTTTGCTGCTGGTAGGACTTCCGGTTTACTTAGGGAATGTAATGGACCCTGAACATCGAAAAAAAACAACTCGGAAAAAATTCTACAGCCGATTTTCGATTTTCCGTAAAATCGCTCTGGCTCCTATTCTATGCGCCTCTCCCATTTTTTGCTGCTGGTAGGACTTCCGGTTTACTTAGGGAATGTAATGGACCCTGAACATCGAAAAAAAACAACTCGGAAAAAATTCTACAGCCGATTTTCGATTTTCCGTAAAATCGCTCTGGCTCCTATTCTATGCGCCTCTCCCATTTTTTGCTGCTGGTAGGACTTCCGGTTTATTAAAGGAATGTAATGGTCCCTGAACATCGAAAAAAAACAACTCGGAAAAAATTCTACAACCGATTTGCGATTTTCCGTAAAATCGCTCTGGCTCCTATTCTATGCGCCTCTCCCATTTTTTGCTGCTGGTAGGACTTCCGGTTTATTAAAGGAATGTAATGGTCCCTGAACATCGAAAAAAAACAACTCGGAAAAAATTCTACAACCGATTTGCGATTTTCCGTAAAATCGCTCTGGCTCCTATTCTATGCGCCTCTCCCATTTTTTGCTGCTGGTAGGACTTCCGGATTATTAAAGGAATGTAATGGTCCCTGAACATCGAAAAAAAACAACTCGGAAAAAATTCTACAGCTGATTTTCGATTTTCCGTAAAATAGCTCTGGCTCCTATTCTATGCGCCTCTCCCATTTTTTGCTGCTGGTAGGACTTCCGGCTTATTAAAGGAATGTAATGTACCCTGAACATCGAAAAAAAACAACGCGGAAAAAATTCTACAGCCGATTTTCGATTTTACGTAAAATCGCTCTGGCTTCTATTCTATGCGCCTGTCCCATTTTTTGCTACTGGTAGGACTTCCGGTTTACATAGGGAATGTAATGGTCCCCGAATAACGAAAAAAAACAACTCGGAAAAAATTCTACAGCCGATTTTCGATTTTCCGTAAAATCGCTCTGGCTCCTATTCTATGCGCCTCTCCCATTTTTTGCTAGTGGTAGTACTTCCGGTTTATTAAAGGAATGTAATTGTCCCTAAACAACGAAAAAAAACAACTCGGAAAAAATTCTACAGCCGATTTTCGATTTTCCGTAAAATCGTTCTGGCTCCTATTCTATGCGCCTCTCCCATTTTTTATTGCTGGTAAGACTTCCGGTTTACTAACAGAATGTAATGGACCCTGAACATCGAAAAAAAAACAACTCGGAAAAAATTCTACAGCCGATTTTCGATTTTCCGTAAAATCGCTCTGGCTCCTATTCTATGCGCCTCTCCCATTTTTTGCTGCTGGTAGGACTTCCGGTTTATTAAAGGAATGTAATGGTCCCTGAACAACGAAAAAAAACAACTCGGAAAAAATTCTACAGCCGATTTTCGATTTTCCGTAAAATCGCTCTGGCTCCTATTCCATGCGCCTCTTCCATTTTTTGCTGCTGGTAGGACTTCCGGCTTATTAAAGGAATGTAATGTACCCTGAACATCGAAAAAAAAACAACGCGGAAAAAATTCTACAGCCGATTTTCGATTTTCCGTAAAATCGCTCTGGCTCCTATTCTATGCGGCTCTCCCATTTTTTGCTGCTGGTAGGACTTCCGGATCACTAACAGAATGCAATGGACCCTGAACATCGAAAAAAAACAACTCGGAAAAAATTCTACAGCCGATTTTCGATTTTCCGTAAAATCGCTCTGGCTCCTATTCTATGCGCCTGTCCTATTTTTTGCTGCTGGTAGGACTTCCGGTTTACTTAGGGAATGTAATGGTCCCTGAACATCGAAAAAAAACAACTCGGAAAAAATTCTACAGCCGATTTTCGATTTTCCGTAAAATAGCTCTGGCTCCTATTCTATGCGCCTCTCCCATTATTTGCTGCTGGTAGGACTTCCGGTTTACGGAAGGAATGTAATTGGGCCAGAACAGTGAAAAAAAACAGCTCGGAAAAAATTCTACAGCCGATTTTCGATTTTCCGTAAAATCGCTCTGGGTCCTATTCTATGCGCCCCTCCCATTTTTTGCTGCTGGTAGGACTTCCGGTTTATTAAAGGAATGTAATGGTCCCTGAACATCGAAAAAAAACAACTCGGAAAAAATTCTACAGCCGATTTTCGATATTCCGTAAAATCGCTCTGGCTCCTATTCTATGCGCCTCTCCCATTTTTTGCTGCTGGTAGGACTTCTGGTTTATTAAAGGATTGTAATGGTACCTGAACATCGAAAAAAAACAACTCGGAAAAAATTCTACAGCCGATTTTCCATTTTCCGTAAAATCGCTCTGGCTCCTTTTCTATGCGCCTCTCACATTTTATGCTGCTGGTAGGACTTCCGGTTTATTAAAGGAATGTAATGGTCCCTGAACAACGAAAAAAACAACTCGGAAAAAATTCTACAGCCGATTTTCCATTTTCCGTAAAATCGCTCTGGCTCCTCTTCTATGCTCCTCTCCCATTTTTTGCTTCTGTTAGGACTTCCGGTTTGTTAAAGGAATGTAATGGTCCCTGAACATCGAAAAAAAACAACTCGGAAAATATTCTACGGCTGATTTTCGATTTTCCGTTACACCCTTCTCGCTCCTATTCTTTGTGCGTTCCCCATTTTTTGCTGCTGGTAGGACTTCCGGTTTACTAAAAGAATGTAATGGACCCTGAACATCGAAAAAAAACAACTCGGAAAAAATTCTACAACCGATTTTCGATTTTCCGTAAAATCGCTTTGGCTCCTATTCTATGCGCCTCTCCCATTTTTTGCTGCTGGTAGGACTTCCGGTTTACTAAAGGAATGTAATGGATCCGGAACATCGAAAAAAAACAACTCGGAAAAAATTCTACAGCCGATTTTCGATTTTCCGTAAAATCGCTCTGGCTCCTATTCTATGCGCCTCTCCCATTTTTTGCTGCTGGTAGGACTTCCGGTTTATTAAAGGAATGTAATGGTCCCTGAACATCGAAAAAAAACAACTCGGAAAAAATTCTACAGCCGATTTTCGATTTTCCGTAAAATCGCTCTGGCTCCTATTCTATGCGCCTCTCCCATTTTTTGCTGCTGGTAGGACTTCCAGATTATTAAAGGAATGTAATGTTCCCTGAACATCGAAAAAAAACAACTCGGAAAAAATTCTACAGCCGATTTTCGATTTTCCGTAAAATCGCTCTGGCTCCTTTTCTATGCGCCACTCCCACTTTTTCCGGCTGCTAGACCTTCCCGTTAATTAAAGCAATGTAATTCTCCCTGAACATCGAAAAAAAAAAACTCGGAAAAAATTCTACAGCCGATTTTCGATTTTCCGTAAAATCGCTCTGGCTCCTATTCTATGCGCCTCTCCCATTTTTTGCTGCTGGTAGGACTTCCGGTTTACTAAAGGAATGTAATGGACCCTGAACATCGAAAAAAAACAACTCGGAAAAAATTCTACAGCCGATTTTCGATTTTCCGTAAAATCGCTCTGGCTCCTATTCTATGCGCCTCTCCCATTTTTTGCTGCTGGTAGGACTTCCGGTTTACTAAAGGAATGTAATGGACCCTGAACATCGAAAAAAAACAACTCGGAAAAAATTCTACAGCCGATTTTCGATTTTCCGTAAAATCGCTCTGGCTCCTATTCTATGCGCCTCTCCCATTTTTTGCTGCTGGTAGGACTTCCGGTTTATTAAAGGAATGTAATGGTCCCTGAACATCGAAAAAAAACAACTCGGAAAAAATTCTACAGCCGATTTTCGATTTTCCGTAAAATCGCTCTGGCTCCTATTCTATGCGCCTCTCCCATTTTTTGCTGCTGGTAGGACTTCCGGTTTACTAAAGGAATGTAATGGACCCTGAACATCGAAAAAAAACAACTCGGAAAAAATTCTACAGCCGATTTTCGATTTTCCGTAAAATCGCTCTGGCTCCTATTCTATGCGCCTCTCCCATTTTTTGCTGCTGGTAGGACTTCCGGTTTATTAAAGGAATGTAATGGACCCTGAACATCGAAAAAAAACAACTCGGAAAAAATTCTACAGCCGATTTTCGATTTTCCGTAAAATAGCTCTGGCTCCTATTCTATGCGCCTCTCCCATTTTTTGCTGCTGGTAGGACTTCCGGTTTACTAAAGGAATGTAATGGTCCCTGAACATCGAAAAAAAACAACTCGGAAAAAATTCTACAGCCGATTTTCGATTTTCCGTAAAATCGCTCTGGCTCCTATTCTATGCGCCTCTCCCATTTTTTGCTGCTGGTAGGACTTCCGGTTTATTAAAGGAATGTAATGGTCCCTGAACATCGAAAAAAAACAACTCGGAAAAAATTCGTCAGCCGATTTTCGATTTTCCGTAAAATCGCTCTGGCTCCTATTCTATGCGCCTCTCCCATTTTTTGCTGCTGGTAGGACTTCCGGTTTACTAACAGAATGTAATGGACCCTGAACATCGAAAAAAAACAACTCGGAAAAAATTCTACAGCCGATTTTCGATTTTCCGTAAAATCGCTCTGGCTCCTATTCTATGCGCCTCTCCCATTTTTTGTTGCTGGTAGGACTTCCGGTTTACTAACGGAATGTAATGGACCCTGAACATCGAAAAAAAACAACTCGGAAAAAATTCTACAGCCGATTTTCGATTTTCCGTAAAATCGCTCTGGCTCCTATTCTATGCGCCTCTCCCATTTTTTGCTGCTGGTAGGACTTCCGGTTTATTAAAGGAATGTAATGGTCCCTGAACATCGAAAAAAAACAACTCGGAAAAAATTCTACAGCCGATTTTCGATTTTCCGTAAAATCGCTCTGGCTCCTATTCCATGCGCCTCTTCCATTTTTTGCTGCTGGTAGGACTTCCGGCTTAGTAAAGGAATGTAATGTACCCTGAACATCGAAAAAAGCAACTCGGAAAAAATTCTACAGCCGATTTTCGATTTTCCGTAAAATCGCTTTGGCTCCTATTCTATGCGCCTCTCCCATTTTTTGCTACTGGTAGGACTTCCGGTTTATTAAAGGAATGTAATGGTCCCTGAACAACGAAAAAAAACAACTCGGAAAAAATTCTACAGCCGATTTTCGATTTTCCGTAAAATCGCTCTGGCTCCTATTCCATGCGCCTCTCCCATTTTTTGCTGCTGGTAGGACTTCCGGTTTATTAAAGGAATGTAATGGTCCCTGAACATCGAAAAAAAACAACTCGGAAAAAATTCTACAGCCGATTTTCGATTTTCCGTAAAATCGCTCTGGCTCCTATTCTATGCGCCTCTCCCATTTTTTTCTGCTGGTAGGACTTCCGGGTTATTAAAGGAATGTAATCGTCCATGAACATCGAAAAAAAACAACTCGGAAAAAATTCTACAGCCACTTTGCGATTTCCCGTATAATCGCTCTGTCTCCTCTTCTCGCCCCCCCGCCCTTTTTTTGCTGCTGGCAGGACTTCCGGTTTATTAAAGGAATGTAATGGTCCATGAACATCGAAAAAAAACAACTCGGAAAAAATTCTACAACCGATTTTCGATTTTCCATAAAATAGCTCTAGCTCCTATTCTATGCGCCTCTCACATTTTTTGCTGCTGGCAGGACTTCCTGTTTACTAACGGAATGTAACGGGTCCTGAACATCGAAAAAAAACAACTCGGAAAAAATTCTACAGCCGATTTTCGATTTTCCGTAAAATCGCTCTGGCTCCTATTCTATGCGGCTCTCCCATTTTTTGCTGCTGGTAGGACTTCCGGTTTATTAAAGGAATGTAATGGTCCCTGAACATCGAAAAAAAACAACTCGGAAAAAATTCTACAGCCGATTTTCGATTTTCCGTTAAATCGCTCTGGCTCCTATTCTATGCGCCTCTCCCATTTTTTGCTGCTGGTAGGACTTCCGGTTTATTAAAGGAATGTAATGGACCCTGAACATCGAAAAAAAACAACTCGGAAAAAATTCTACAGCCGATTTTCGATTTTCCGTTAAATCGCTCTAGCTCCTATTCTATGCGCCTCTCCCATTTTTTGTTGCTGGTAGGACTTCCGGTTTACCACCGGAATGTAATGGACCCTGAACATCGAAAAAAAACAACTCGGAAAAAATTCTACAGCCGATTTTCGATTTTCCGTAAAATCGCTCTGGCTCCTATTCTATGCGCCTCTCCCATTTTTTGCTGCTGGTAGGACTTCCGGTTTATTAAAGGAATGTAATGGTCCCTGAACATCGAAAAAAAACAACTCGGAAAAAATTCTACAACCGATTTTCGATTTTACGTAAAATCGCTCTGGCTCCTATTCTATGCGGCTCTCCCATTTTTTGCTGCTGGTAGGACTTCCGGTTTATTAAAGGAATGTAATGGTCCCTGAACATCGAAAAAAAACAACTCGGAAAAAATTCTACAACCGATTTTCGATTTTACGTAAAATCGCTCTGGCTCCTATTCTATGCGGCTCTCCCATTTTTTGCTGCTGGTAGGACTTCCGGTTTATTAAAGGAATGTAATGGTCCCTGAACATCGAAAAAAAACAACTCGGAAAAAATTCTACAACCGATTTTCGATTTTACGTAAAATCGCTCTGGCTCCTATTCTATGCGGCTCTCCCATTTTTTGCTGCTGGTAGGACTTCCGGTTTACTAATAGAATGTAATGGACCCTGAACAACGAAAAAAAACAACTCGGAAAAAATTCTACGGCCGATTTTCGATATTCCGTTAAATCGCTCTGGCTCCTATTCTATGCACCTCTCCCATTTTTTGCTGCTGGTAGGACTTCCGGTTTACCACCGGAATGTAATGGACCCTGAACATCGAAAAAAAACAACTCGGAAAAAATTCTACAGCCGATTTTCGATTTTCCGTAAAATCGCTCTGGCTCCTATTCTATGCGCCTCTCCCATTTTTTGTTGCTGGTAGGACTTCCGGTTTACTAAAGGAATGTAATGGTCCCTGAACATCGAAAAAAAACAACTCGGAAAAAATTCTACAGCCGATTTTCGATTTTCCGTAAAATCGCTTTGGCTCCTATTCTATGCGCCTCTCCCATTTTTTGCTGCTGGTAGGACTTCCGGTTTACTAGAGGAATGTCAGGGACCCCGAACATCGGAAAAAAACATAGCGGAAAAAATTCTACAGCCGATTTTCGATTTTCCGTAAAATAGCTCTGGCTCCTATTCTATGCGCCTCTCCCATTTTTTGCTGCTGGTAGGACTTCCGGTTTATTAAAGGAATGTAATGGACCCAGAACAACGAAAAAAAACAACACGGAAAAAATTCTACAGCCGATTTTCGATTTTCCGTAAAATCGCTCTGGCTCCTATTCTATGCGCCTCTCCCATTTTTTGCTGCTGGTAGGACTTCCGGTTTATTAAAGGAATGTAATGGTCCATGAACATCGAAAAAAAACAACTCGGAAAAAATTCTACAGCCGATTTTCGATTTTCCGTAAAATAGCTCTGGCTCCTATTCTATGCGCCTCTCCCATTTTTTGCTGCTGGTAGGACTTCCGGTTTATTAAAGGAATGTAATGGTCCCTAAACAACGAAAAAAAACAACTCGGAAAAAATTCTACAGCTGATTTTCGATTTTCCGTAAAATCGTTCTGGCTCCTATTCTATGCGCCTCTCCCATTTTTTGCTGCTGGTAGGACTTCCGGTTTACTAACAGAATGTAATGGACCCTGAACATCGAAAAAAAACAACTCGGAAAAAATTCTACAGCCGATTTTCGATTTTCCGTAAAATCGTTCTGGCTCCTATTCTATGCGCATCTCCCATTTTTTGCTGCTGGTAGCACTTCCGGTTTACTAACAGAATGTAATGGACCCTGAACATCGAAAAAAACAACTCGGAAAAAATTCTACAGCCGATTTTCGATTTTCCGTAAAATCGCTCTGGCTCCTATTCTATGCACCTCTCCCATTTTTTGCTGCTGGTAGGACTTCCGGTTTACTTAGGGAATGTAATGGACCCTGAACATCGAAAAAAAACAACTCGGAAAAAATTCTACAGCCGATTTTCGATTTTCCGTAAAATCGCTCTGGCTCCTATTCTATGCGCCTGTCGCATTTTTTGCTGCTGGTAGGACTTCCGGTTTGTTAAAGGAATGTAATGGTCCCTGAACATCGAAAAAAAACAACTCGGAAAAAATTCTACAGCCGATTTTCGATTTTCCGTAAAATCGCTCTGGCTCCTATTCTATGCGCCTCTCCCATTTTTTGCTGCTGGTGGGACTTCCGGTTTATTAAAGGACTGTAATTGTCCCTGAACAACGAAAAAAAACAACTCTAATTCTACAGCCGATTTTCGATATTCCGTAAAATCGCTCTGGCTCCTATTCTATGCGCCTCTCCCATTTTTTGCTGCTGGTAGGACTTCCGGTTTACTAACAGAATGTAATGGACCCTGAACATCGAAAAAAACAACTCGGAAAAAATTCTACAGCCGATTTTCGATTTTCCGTAAAATCGCTCTGGTTCCTATTCTATGCGCCTCTCCCATTTTTTGCTGCTGGTAGGACTTCCGGTTTATTAAAGGAATGTAATGGTCCCTGAACATCGAAAAAAAACAACTCGGAAAAAATTCTACAACCGATTTTCGATTTTCCGTAAAATCGCTCTGGCTCCTATTCTATGCGCCTCTCCCATTTTTTGCTGCTGGTAGGACTTCCGGTTTATTAAAGGAATGTAATGGACCCTGAACATCGAAAAAAAACAACTCGGAAAAAATTCTACAGCCGATTTTCGATTTTCCGTAAAATCGCTCTGGCTCCTATTCTATGCGGCTCTCCCATTTTTTGCTGCTGGTAGGACTTCCGGTTTACTAACAGAATGTAATGGACCCTGAACATCGAAAAAAAACAACTCGGAAAAAATTCTACAGCTGATTTACGATTTTCCGTAAAATCGCTCTAGCTCCTATTCTATGCGGCTCTCCCATTTTTTGCTGCTGGTAGGATTTCCGGTTTATCAAAGGAATGTAATGGTCCCTGAACGTCGAAAAAAAACAACTCGGAAAAAATTCTACAGCCGATTTTCGATTTTCCGTTAAATCGCTCTAGCTCCTATTCTATGCGCCTCTCCCATTTTTTGTTGCTGGTAGGACTTCCGGTTTACTAGCGGAATGTAATGGACCCTGAACATCGAAAAAAAACAACTCGGAAAAAATTCTACAGCCGATTTTCGATTTTCCGTTAAATAGCTCTGGTTCCTATTTTATGCGCCTCTCCCATTTTTTGCTGCTGGTAGGACTTCCGGTTTACCACCGGAATGTAATGGACCCTGAACATCGAAAAAAAAACAACTCGGAAAAAATTCTACTGCCGATTTTCGATTTTCCGTAAAATAGCTGTGGCTCCTATTCTATGCGCTTCTCCCATTTTTTGCTGCTGGTAGGACTTCTGGTTTATTAAAGGAAGGTAATGGTCCCTGAACATCGAAAAAAAACAACTTGGAAAAAATTCTACAACCGATTTTCAATTTATCGTAAAATCGCTCTGGCTCTTTTAGATTAGCTAAATTCTGTTAAGAGCTGTCAAATATCTAATAGTACACTGTACTATCTAATGTTAATATCTAATAAAATAACGGTGTAAATATCTTATAATACAGCTTAAGAACTGTCAAATATCTAACAGTAAACCAGGTGTGCGCTGAGCCATTTCCGTGTACTATTAAATATTTGACAGTTCTTAACAAACATTAGCTGGTCTAAAAGACGAAGGATCAGTTCGAACTTACTGTCCTGTATTCTTCAGTCCTAATAATTGTATAAAATATCACTCACCTGTATAATTTTTGGCAATGAAAATAAACTAATTAATTATAAGAAATTTTAATCATACTCGTAATAGTATATTTCTCACGACGGGGAATGCTTGTCTACTTGACTTCCCGAGGGTTGAATACGATTTGTCAGCCGAAATGCATCGAAAGTAGGCTTTCTAACCGAGCGTAGCGAGGTTAGAATGCCCACTTTCGGTGCATGCAGGCTGAAAAATACTTATATAACTTAAAAGGACAACAGTATATATTAAGCTCCAATTGTATTATTGGAAGGCGATAGTCACACACATTCTCACTAACACACTTCAACAAAAATTGTTCCGCCTCAGGACATATTTGTAATTAATTTGTTCTTTTTTTTTACTTACCTTCAAAAATTTCGATTAAATCGTTCAACGAGTTATTCTCCAGCCAAGTGATAACTTCTTCCATTGTCACTTATGAG
>JAQOWT010000320.1:0-23365 GCA_030407085.1 Trichopria drosophilae
TATTGTTCCTCAACGCAGATGCTTTACGCGATCAACGACCGCGTGCGATACGGACCACTGGTCTATCACTGTCTATCACTATATTTATAACGTCATATGGAACGTAACATGATATTTGTGTTAAAATTTAAGACAATTCTTAATTTTATTGTTTGCCTTGTTCCGTACGGATGTTCTGGAGATTAATGCTATGAGTTCTGAGTAAAATATAAATATGATTGTAAATATAAGTACACGGAAAGAAGCAGAGAGTACTGAGTGCTCTCTGGAAAGCACTGGTTACTGTCCGGCCGTCTACGACTCTTCCGTTTTCTATCTTTCGGGCTCGCTTGTGCTTAAACTATACATTTTAGAATAGGGCTTTTTTATAGGAAATTGCCTCCTCTACAAAAAGGGTCTAGTGAATTTTTGCCGTATCTTGCACTGTTGTCGATACGGAAGCGATAGAATAAAAAACAACCAATTTTCAGAATATGGCGGCGGACGCCGAAATCTTTGGTTTTCATTCTATCGCTTCCGTATCGAAAACGGTGCAAGATACGGCAAAAATTCACTAAACCTTTTTTGTAGAGGAGGAAATTTCATACCAAAAAGTCCGGGCGAGCCCTATCCTATAATGTATAGTTTAGGCACACGCGAGCCCGAAAGATAAAAAACGGAAGAATCGTAGACGGCCAGAGAGTATCCAGTTCTTTCCAGCGAGCACTCAGTACTCTCTGCTTCTTTCCGTGTATGCCATACTGCGCCTATACACATATATAAATATATATAACGTAATTGTTTTTAAATATTATTAAATAAAATATTTAATTCAAACTCGTACTTGTATAAAAATTGACAAACAACACTCTATTACACGCTTTATTTCATATCGAAGAACGCTTCATTAAGTACACTGCCGTATGCTTGGTTTCATTCCTAATAAGAATATGGTATATACTTAAATATGAATATCAAAAGTGCACTCCTAAAAATCTACGTGTACCTTTCATTCACTCTCGAAGTACTTTTCCATAAGGAGTACGCGAGTACTCTTAAAATGTCCAAATTCACTCTCGTACTCTCGGCAAGCGAAAGTTTGAAGCTTCGTTGAAGAGTATGTACCCTTCGCGTACGTTTCCCGTACATTTAAAGTGTACGCTTCATTTTTACCAGGGTATGCATATTTACATGGATATAATTTTTTTTGTAAATGGACTTCTTATAATTCTCTGGCAGGTTTCCGATTGTTCTTTGCTTTATTTACTCATCAACAATCATCTAAAAGTGGTTGCGGCCTTTATCAACAAAGAACTGTAATTTTTCTAAATATTTATCGACAGTTGACAATGGCAAACAATGTAAATCCACATTATTACAGAAAAGTATAGAATTTCTGTATATTCGTTACCGATAAATTGTTATAAACAATTATTTTTTATAAACAAAAAAAACGGGTATTTTATTTTTGACATATCATACTTCCAATGGTTAACATCTAATTTTTCCCGTAAAATCGATGGGCGCAGCCAGATTTCCCCTAAACCCACTTTTGACAAAATTGTTGATAACAAATTGTTATAAACAAGAATTTTTTAAAAACCAAAATACAGGGATATTTAATTTTTGGCATATATCTTATTTTCGATAGTTAGTTTGGCGCTATCTGTGCTGTGGTAGGCATGGGCCTTAATTAACACTTTCTAATGTAATTAATATGGATTTTAAATGGAAATTATTGATATAGAGAATATATTCTACAACACCATAAATATATAATGATTTAGAAAACGAATATTGTAGATGACCAATATTCCATTTCAAATCATGCAATGAAAATAAATTTAAAATTCAAAATCATGTTTTATACGATTTTTATTGTTCTTTTGGGTAAATAAAGAGATACGTATTTTTTTGCTTTGCAAACAAAAAATTTTTCGCGAAGTTACGGCCTGCACAAAAATTTCGCTGGTGATTTCATTTTTTCCAAACAGGTAGGATATTTTAGCATTCTGTTTTCTTGATTTAGTAGTGTTTAAAATGTTCTTTCATGGCCGTTTTGAAATTTTATAAAGTTTGAAAATTAACAAAATGGCAATTTGAAAAATAAAAAAACTCGTATTTCTCAAAAACATCATTTTTTAAATTCTAATTTTTTTTATGATTAGACAATACAAAAAGGAATGTTTTCCAATAGGTTTGGTCTGCGCTAAAATGGTGTCGAAGCGTCAAGATTTTTTGTTGAATCGGCATTTATCAGGTTGCAGCAACGTTATCTTTCAGTTAGTGAAATAAAACAAAAATATCTATTAGCCATAGAAACTTTCAAATATTATTAGTAATAAACAATTTGATTATATTTTAAGAATAATTGCGTGCTATTGTTAACGACCGGTGGAAGACATTCGTTGAAAAATGTTCATCCGTCAATATTTATAAATGAACGTGTCGTTCAGGTTTCATGTTACAGATGAAGCACACATCTACTTATCTAATCGTGAAACAATTACGATTCAACAAGCACACCAATTCGTGAGAGGCAATGGGACTCACTTCTAAAAGTACCCCAATGGGATAAGAATCCTATCACATCCATGTCGTTCATCCTGGGTGGCGCTAAGTAGAGCTGTAATATTCATTGCAAGATTCTTAATATATGAAGGAAAAATTTCTCCTGAAAATTCTGCACTTTTCTTATTTTTTCTTGTTCTATTTACGCATTATTATTAGACATCAACAACGGCGATACGCTCAATTTTATGAATGGACCTAACGGTGTTTGAATATATTTTCCTTGGGCCGATAACGGAGTAAGCGATAGCACGTTTTTATTCTTAAAATATAAAAAATTGTTTGTTAATGTTAATGTGTGAAAGTTTCTATTTGTAATATATATGCTCAACATTTTCCTGTTGTTTTACTAACTGAAAGATGACGTCGCTGAGACCTGATAAATAACGATTTCTTTTTTTCAGAAAAAAAATTCTTGATGCTTCCACACCGTTTTAGCGCAGACCAAATTTATTGGAAAACTTTCCTTTTTATAGTATCTAATTATGATAAAAAAAAATTAGAATTATGAAAATCAAGTTTTTCTTTTTTTTCAAAAAATGACCACCATTTTGTTCATTTTCAAAATTTTGTGAAATTTCAAAATGGCCATGAAAGAACATTTAAAACACTACTGAATTAAGAAAACAGAATGTATCGATTTTTACCGGAAATAGAGAGATTTAAAAATAATTTCCTACCTGTTTCGTACAAAAATGAAATCACCAGCGAGAGATTTTGTGCAAAACAAAAAAATACGTATTTCTTAATTTACCTAAAAGAACAATAAAAATAGTATAAAACATGATTTTAAATTTGAAACTTTTTTCATTGCAGGATTTGAAATGGGATTGGTCAGGTGGAGAATTGCAAAACCTTACAAAATTATGTCGAATACCCAGATATTGGATGTGATAAGACAATTTTTTTGAAAGAAATTTTTTATATTGGGCCCTGAATCGCGATGCTCTTTAGTTTCTAAATATTAATCGAGAAAAATAATGTAAATTCATAATTATTATTCGTAAAAGAACACAGACTTTGAAGATAGATAAAATTATAGACGTATTCTTCAAAACGTGCAAGTAATGAAGACACTTCTTATGCACTGTTTGACATTATTTATTACAAGTATTTTTATTTGTTGGTGAAGAATAATTAAAAATTTTTTTATAATATTGTGAATTTACATTGTATTTTCACTGATAACTGTCGATAAATATTTAAAACAAAAGGCACGCAACAATTTTTAAGTGAATGTTGATGGGCAAATAAAGAAAGAACAATCGGATACTCTTCCAGAGAATTATAATAAGTCCATTTACAGAAAAAATGATATCCATGTAAATATGCATATTATTCATTATTATTTCACATTATTATTTCATAATTATTTCAACATTACTTCCAAAAAAATATTCCAGTTGAACATATTTTACGCAATGAAGCACAAATCCAATATTAACTGTTGAAATTTAGTATTTATTAATAACAAGACTTTTCAGAAGAGTCAAAGACTGTCAAATTTGATTATTAAAATTGTCACATTTTTTACAATTTTTAATCATTTTCAACGCCGACTTTTTTATGCATATTTTGTAACCAATCGATTTCTAGCATGCATTTTAAAAAAAGAATATGCGGAATCCATCTAATTGTAAAATGATGCAGGCAGACCGATGGTATGTTAAGAATTAACTTCAAGATGCAATATTCTACTTGAAACATAAAGGAATACGTGTTTCTTAACATTTTTATAAACATTTTTTTTTGTATTGTTTACTAAAATTTATTACTCCAAATTTTGTCAATAACACAAATTTTTGTAAGTGTCTTATTCAGATGCTCTGAATTTACTTACTCTTTAACCTTTCACTCGTGCCCTGGATTTTTTTCTTGCATTTTTCATGCGTTTTAAAAATATCACAAAATATGAATTTTAAATGGATTCGACTTATAAGTTGGGAAAAATTAAATTTCTAAAGTGATACACAATATGAATGTTTAATTGTTCGACACGCTATCATTTTGTAGGTCGAAAATGATAAAGAAACAAAAATAAAGGGGTCAAAATAAATTTGGCGATTCCCTTTTGAACTTCTGAATGGATATTTATAGATTGCACTATTGGTTTTGGGTTTCGGCTTTTGTTTTGACATCTTGACTCTACTTTTCAAAACTACGACGTTTATCAACAGATCTATTTTTGCAATGAGAAAGAAAAAATATTTTATTTGTATTTTGCATGTAAAATGGAGATATTTCTTACTTATTTCTGCCAGTAACGCTCCATACAGAGCAGATAAAAAACGCAGGGATGTATTGGTTTGGAATTTAATTACTTTTAATCCCATGATTCGTGCTACATAATGGAAAATTCGTTAGTAGCGTAGAATCTGAAGCTACTTCAGACAAACGCGATATAACTATTAGAAAATAATGGATATACATATCGAGCAAACTTAGTCATATAACAAATTTTCAACATTATTACCGATTTTAGTGAATCTATAAAAACATAAATATGTACAGATTCTTTTTTAAACTAGTTAGTCCAGGTATGGTGATGCAAAACTTCACGCTATCAAACTACAAGAGTTAACTACGAAAAATTTGTCCAAAAAATAGGTTTTTCTGAAATAACTCTAAAAATATCACATTAAACAAAAAAAGAAATTCAAGAAAATTGTATTTGGGGAAATTCTACACAATTTCGACTTTTAAAATAACTTCTACGACCAATAGAAGCCGAGATAGTTTTTTTCAAATATTGGCAGTTTTGCGGAGTAACGGTAACGCGCGTTTTTCGATTATAAGTCAAAAATAATTATTCGCATCGCAAAATACTTCAAATAAAAATTGTAGAGGATGAAATTACGAACATTTCATTTTTTTATGTAATGTTGTGAGTAGTAATGTGGGCACTATGGGCCGTCATAACAAACGTGACTCATCGAGGCCACTTACCTCTTGGCGCCCCGATGATTCACGTTTGCGACGTCCCATAGTGCCCGCAGTAAACTAATCATGTGACAATCGTTCTCTCTCTCTCTCTCTCTCTCTCTCTCTCTCTCTCTCTCTCTCTCTCTCTCTCTCTCTCTCTCTCTCTCTCTCTAACTAACTTAAAGTTACTTTAACGAATGATTTTGAAGGTTTTTTATAGAGTTACAACTTACCTCAAAGAGCATATGACCTGCAATGAATATTTCGCCAGTTATCGATCTAAAAAGGCTAAAAAATGAACAATGTTGTAGAGTTTGAAAAGGCGGAGAATTTGGCTCCTCATACGTTTCGTTTTGATAAAAATTGAGTCCGTCGGGAGACGTTAAAAATCAGAAAACAGACGAAAAATGGATTTGGCATTACAAACACGTGTACCCGGCGATACGACTCGAGATTGACTGAGGGATCATCGATGCATCTTACTACAATAGCACCGGCTGTCGAGAGAGCACGCGCACTTGTTTTGAAATTCAGCACATTCCACGAAGGCACACATCTCGATGGTACAATGTAGAGATATATTATAAGCTACACTATACTAAATATTTAAAATAATGTCGAATTTATTATCGTTGAATTTTCATTGTGTATAACCGTATACATGTTTTTAATAAATAGGATTCGCAAGTTGTAGGTATAAAATATGTTAAGCTATGAAAAATTTCGTTTTACAAGCAATATTTTTATCGAGTATTTACAAACGCATACTCAGCGGTGCAGAATTTATGTTGCGTTTATAATGCAACCAACATGAAATTTAAGACCACACCGCATGATGAACGTGTTAACATCAACGAGATCTTTCAGTCCGTTTTTGATATCGTATCATACAATGTCGAGGCGTGAAATTTTGACAGCGGTCTTAAATGCCGTTAAAATTGCGATCCGATATGATGGGTGCCTAAGAAGAATGTGTAGTGAAAGGTTTTTGAGTGATTTACGTACATATAGCACAGATCAACTTTTGAAGTTTATGCGATATATCGCTTCTCACTGTGGACCGCGTGTGCTTTCCAAATTGGATAAATTAGGTGTGCTTAAAAACCCCAAAGTGACTTTAATAATTGGGAAGCACCTAAAAAATAGTGGTTTGGGGGACGTAAGATGTCTACATAACCTGATGTGGCGATACACGACATTACTAGGTAAGTGATAAATAAGCATATACAGATATCTTGACATAAGTAATTAATAGTATTCATAACTTATTACCGATTGTTTTTATCCATTATGATTTGATCATTTGATGTACATTTAATTCAATGAATAAATGGGACTTTCAATAATAATTTATGTGTTGAAATTAAAATGAGCGTACATAAATTATGAATACTTGTGCTAAAATAAATAAAACGTCCTCACTTTCATTAAATTTAGTTGGATAGATTCAAAAACAAACCTTGTATGACTATTTTTGATCTGGTAGTACGGTTTTGTAAATTAGCCCTAAATTAGAAAAACAGATACGCGAACTTCAGACCAGTTTCTCGAGTAAAACGAATTTATATTCAACAAATCGGGGTCACTTTTTATGTATGCATTTTATTGATTATAACTTGTTTCGGTGCAGAAAATCGTGAAAAAAAGACTTTAAAGAATATATTTTTGATTCAGTGTGCGTAACGTGCTACTCTACACACTTTTGACATTTTGGGAACGCACTTTACACACGCTGGAATTAAAAAAAATATTGTTCGGCACATGTGCGAAAATATTTTTGAACGAATGTGATTACGACCCTCACATTCGTTGAATATAACTTTTTCGTTACTTTCGTTTGCAAAATTGTTGCAATAATAAAGTTATTATAATTTCCTCATTGGAAATCGAAAGAGAACACTTGAAAATAGTAGAAAAGGTAGCTTTCAAAAGTCTAAAATTCCTTTAACCCAGAATCTGAGCTGAAGTTGTCGTACCAGCATTTCTCATTTTGGGTAAAAAAGAGTTAGATACCGCAAAAAAATGCTTTCTAAATGAAGCGCGCATTAACGTGATTATTTGCAGCTTACAAAAATATGATGGATGATTCAGAGGGAGACGCAGACATTCTTGCGTGCACGTACGATGCAGAAGTGCAAGGTAAACATATTTTATTACGAGTATACCAAAGATAAGTAAATATAAAACCGCTAATATGTAATACCTAGTAGTTAAAAAGTAATTGAATTATGTTGCGTAAAACTAATAAAATTACAATTTAAATATATAATTATTTATTAAAATATTTCTGAAGCTTCATGTGCTCAAAATGTAGTGAGTCAAAACCATCAGAACTGCAATACATCAAGCACTAAAGTTCGTCAAATAACGTATGAATATAAGAAATAGTAACATTAAATTCTTTTGCAGCAAATACGGTAAAGAAAAATGAAGATGATGATGGAAACGTACCCGGTACATCAGGTGTCAATACAAGGGAGACAGAGCATAATAAAGGTAGCGTAATTTTTAATTGATAGCATTTGAAAATTATTGATAGATTGAACCGAATACTCGCTGGAGTTCTATAATTAATTCTTATATAATATTCTATTCTTAAATGTTATTCTTTTGTTTATAGCTTACCTAGATATGATGGGGGACACGGAAGGAGATTTGACACTTCTTTCCTGTACGTACGGTAGCGGTAAAGAAACTATTATCAAATATAAAAATTATATATAATATTTATATACGGAGAGAAAAGAACTAGTTAAATTAAAATATATGATTATCTGTTTTTGCAGTGAATTATATAAATAAACACCAAGAGGACGATGGTACCCCCAGTACCTCAGCCACTAACACAAGAGTTAGTATTATTGAGGATGTAATGATCAATCCGCCCATCAGGATTAATATTATAGATGACCTGATGATTAGCAGCGACACGGATGAAAGTGGTAAAGATCATAATAGATTCAATATAATTTTGGTATTTTATTTTTATTTACATTAATTTTGTGTTTTCTTTTCTATTTTGAAGAAGAACATGACATTTATGAGGATGAGGATGAGGATGAGGATGAGGATGATGATGAAAATGGTAGCATCACCGACAGTTGTAACCAGCAGACTGTTGACGATCCCAACATAAACAGCGATACCGAGAGTGCTAGATCATCATCTCCTGTCGAGGTGGTGTGGGAGTCCTTAAACCCATATAGTGGTAACACACCAACTGGTATGTATATTTTATATTCACATCCCGTTTTATAACTAAACAGTTTACCTATATTCAGAGAAAACTCATTCCAGACAGGGAGCGGTCGTGAGAGAGTGCTCGAAGATACCACACAACCGTATTTTCAGATAGAATCGGAATCATCAAGGCATTTTACGAGATTTGGATTATCTGGATGAGAAATACGCGGATATATACCAGAACCACGAACATCTACTGATTTGTATATATGGCTGGCGGAGTGCATGAAGTCGCTTCATACTTATTTATGTGGACAGGCAAGACCTGCGGACTACATAGGCCTAACCATAAATTCCGACAAATTTCACAGTGGCCCCCTGTGGTTATCGTTTTGACCTGTAAGCGTTTTTAACTACAATGATTTATGGACATTACTTAATAATGCTGTGCAAAGCGCTAATGAGTTTAGTATTAAGGATAAAATAACTATAAACGTTTCCGTTGTAAAAACAGTGACCGGTTGCGGGCGTGTAACACTATCCGACATTGATGTACACAAAAAATCCATTCTATCTATACATAATAATGATAACATGTGCCTCCCAAGATCCCTAGCTGCAGGCTATATTTACTTACAAAGAGGTCAAGTACGCTCGGGAACTTTACACGAAAATTGGAATGCTATACGACGAGCCAGCGGTTCCTATCAAACCGAGAAAGCGCTGGAGCTCATTCATTTGTCTCGAGTTGATTTACCAACTGTTGACGGATACGGCAATGCTCATATAAATGCTTTTCAAATTCACTTTGCACATAAAGGCATAGCGATTGTTGTGTATTCATATAATGGATTTGGACGTGGTGATGCGCCACTTTATGATGGTACGCAATTTGTCATTAACACAAGTAATCATGTATTAGGCACGATACGTATTATGTATTATGCACATTTACAACATTACCAACCTATTTTGAATTTGGTAGCTGCAGCCGGGAGCAGGGGTTATTGTATACCATGCAATAAAAAATATAGAAACAATCACAGATGCAAAGATGAGTGTTATAAATATAAAAACATACCATCATGCAACACAAATATTCCAGTTATAAAATGTAATGTATGTATGCGGACCTTCTTCGGTAGGTCGTGTATAGAAAACCACCGGAACCGAGGTTCGTTTGATAAAAATTACAGTGTATGTGAGAAAATAAAATTTTGTAAAAATTCTTTTATTTTACATTTTTTTATTTTATGATTTTGAGACACAGCAAAATTTATCGGTTGAAGGTGATGAAGAAATAAAAATCCATGTACCAACTCTGTGTGTTGTACAACAATCATGCGATTTCTGTTTTGAAAATACAGACCTTTCAATATTGTGTTCAAAATGCGGTATTCGCGAATATGTATTCAGAAATGACTGCGTAAAACAATTTGTGGAATTCGCAATACAACCGAGAAAAATGTTTAATAACATAATATGCATTGCTCATAATTCTCAAGGTTATGATGCGCAGTTTATTTTGAAATATATTGTAGAAAAACACTGCACGCGCGATTTACCAACAGTCGTTATGAACGGGTCCAAAATAATTTTATTACAATATAAAAGTGTTAAATTTATCGATAGTTTGAATTATTTCCACATGCCGCTGCGTAATTTGCCAGCTGCATATGGTATAAATGATATTGAAAAAGGTACATTTCCACATCTATTTAACGTACCAGAAAATCAAAATTACGTTGGCGAATTACCGGACATGAAGTATTATTCACCTGGTGGGATGCATCTAAAAGAAAGAGAAAAATTTTTATCATGGTATAATGATAAAAAACAACGTAGTTACGCATTTAATTTTCAAGAAGAAATAGAAAAATATTGCAAGCAGGATGTAACAATATTGAGATTGGCTTGTAGCGCATTTCGGAAAACATTTATGGAGTGTGGCGATGTTTGTCCTTTTAGTGAGTGTGCTACAATAGCTTCAGCTTGTTTACGTGTATTTCGGAAAAGATTTTTAAAACCAAATCAAATTGGTATAATACCAACAGGTGGATACCGGCGTGCTGATAGGCAGTCCAAAAAAGCTCTTGCCTGGCTGTATTGGACGGAAAAAATCACGGGGCGAAAAATTCAACATGCGGGCGGTTCACGAGAAAAACGATTACCCGAAGGTTTTCTCGTGGATGGGTATTATAATTCTGCAGAAAATGATGACGAGAGTAAGGGTGTTGTATACCAGTACCATGGTTGTTTTTGGCATGGTTGCCCTCGATGTTACCGAATAAACAGAAATACAATTTTACCACGTACAAATGAATCATTGGACGTAAGGTATGAGCGCACATGTTTGACCAGCGAAAGAATAAAAAATTCTGGGTATACATTGATCGAGATTTGGGAATGTGTATTTGATCTCGAGTTAACTACTAATGATGCAGCTGTACAGTATATAAAATCAATATCACACGACCTGTTAATACAAAAACCTTTAGATCCTAGAGACGCCTTTTTCGGTGGCAGAACAGGCAACAATGTTAAAATGTATGAGTGTAAAAATTCTGAGAAAATAAAGTACGTGGATGTTTGTTCACTGTACCCGTACATATGCAAAACGGGTAAGTACCCCGTTGGTCATCCAAAATTGTATGTAGGAGTAGAAGAGTGTAAAAAACTTGTTGGTGCTGAAAATAATATTAACGGCTTAAATGGTTTGATTACATGCAATGTATTACCCCCCCCCCCCCCAAATTTGTACCACCCAGTGTTACCAGTGAAAATGCATGGCAAACTGTTGTTCCGCTTGTGTCGTACTTGTGCGGAACAAATGATTCAGCGAGGATGTCCACACGAACGTGAAGAATACCGAGTGTTAACTGGTACCTGGGTTTCTGATGAAATAGCCAAAGCTGTCGAAATGGGATACGTGGTGAACAAAGTTTACGAGATTTGGCAGTATGAAATCACACAGTACGATCCACAGACGCAGCAGGGTGGTCTTTTCACAGGATACATCGATGAATTTTTCACCCAAAAGACATTGGCATCTGGATATCCCCCTCAATGTGTAGGGGAACACGACAAAAATCTATACGTAGCAGAGTTGGAACGACAACACATGAAAGTAGATAAGAGACGAATAACCTATAATGCGGGGTTACGTTCAGTAGCAAAATTATGCTTAAACTCATTATGGGGTAAATTTGGTCAACGAGAAAATATGCCAAAAGCAGAGGTGGTTTCCGAACCTCAAAAATTAGTAGAATTACTCACCAACCCAGAAATTGACGTGCATGGTATACTACCTATAAATGATGAGAAATTGTATGTAAGCTGGTGCTACAAAGAAGAAGCTCTAATTGCATCACCGGTAGCGAATGTCGTAGTCGCTGCATACACTACAGCCCAGGCTCGTTTAAAGTTATATAGTTATCTAGAAAAATTACAATCTCGCGTATTGTACTATGACACTGACTCAGTAATTTACGTTAGCAATAATAGTGGCGACGAATATGAACCACCAATCGGTGCTATGCTCGGCGAACTCACCGACGAATTATCCAACGAGCCTGCAGGGGCGTATATCTCATCTTTTATATCTGGTGGTCCTAAGTTTTATGCATACAAGATTAAGGGGGTTGAGAACTATGAAAAATGCATATGTAAAGTAAAAGGTATTACCTTGAACTTCGCGAATTCGGAAAAAATAAAATTTGACACAATACGTGAAATGATAATCGGAGATAGAAGTGAGATTATACTAGCTACACAGGCAATTAGACGAACTGCTTTTCATGACGTGATTACTCGTAAAGAAATAAAAACGTGTAAACCGGTTTATCATAAGCGCAGATTTGTAAGTTTATATAAAAGTTATCCATACGGTTATAAAGAAGAATAATATACTAGCATTCATTATGAATAATTGTTACTTATGCAATAAACTTCCAATGCTTATGGTTTTAATAATTTCTTCTTATTAAATTATGAACGTGTGTGTGTGTGTGTGTGTGTGTGTGTGTGTGTGTGTGTGTGTGTGTGTGTGTGTGTGTGTGTATAACCCTGTTATAACAAATACGAGTAAAGTACTGTCGTTATATATATATATATAGAGGACCATCAATACGTCGTTTCAGTATCAACCATGGACACACGTTGGAAACATCCTTGGACGTCAATGATTTGTGGTCCTACGGGATGCGGGAAAACTGTATTTGTTAGAAGATTTCTGCAATATATAGAACAAATGAGCGACGTACATTTTGACCGTATAATGTTATATTATTCCGAATGGCAGCCTTCCTACACAGAGTTAGGAAACGACATTGAATTTCGGGAGGGGCTACCGCAAAGTAGCCATTACGCGAACGATTCTCGCCCTAAACTTTTAATTATCGATGACTTAATGCGAGAATCGTCAACTGACGGGGCGATCGTAAACCTTTTCACAAAGGGTAGCCATCATAAGAACCTAAGCATTATTTTTATTACACAAAATTTATTTCATCAGGGTAAAGGTCAAAGGGATATATCACTCAACACAAATTATATCCTTATTTTTAAAAACCCACGAGATAGGGCACAGATTGGACATTTAGCACGTCAGATATGTCCGGAGAATGTACGGTTCATTCAAGAATGCTACTTCGATGCTACATCGCAGCCGCACGGATATATTCTTCTCGATTTGAAGCAGGCCACGCCTGACAATGTACGACTCCGTACTTGCATTTTTCCGGACGATGAATATCATTATGTATACGTGCAAAAAAAAGAAATAAAAGGTTACACAGGGTACAATATAACCCCAGTAACACACTAGTAATGGAACCGAGAGCACATATGCCTATTGGCATTAAGTACGCTAGTATATTGAGAGCATTATATCATCTTGACACACGTCAGAGACGTGCAGTGCTACAGCACGCAGATCGTAATTTAATAATAAGCATTTGTGAAATAGCTTTGAATATTTTACGAGGTAATGTGCTTCTTAGTAAAATTCACAAGACACGTTTACGAAAACACGCAGCTATTCTGAGAAAATTATCAAATCCTGGCAATTCCGTGGGAGATAAAAAACGTATTATCATACAACGTGGTGGATTTCTACCAACTCTCCTAGCACCAGTACTTGGTTCGCTTTTAGCAGGCATTGTGAATAGCGCTTTGTGATATGGAATACGCACGAAAAATGGTTCTAGTACCTCAAGAGCTCGCCAGTACAGTACAAAAAAATAACATAATTCTGCATAAGACTGTACAACACCAGGTACAACAACTAGTAGACTCGATATCGATATGAACGAAATTTTAAACTCGCCAACAATTGATCAACGTGAAAAGTGGCGGCGATATTGTCAGGTGTTACAACGCTATCTATATTTTAAAGACTCTGAAGTCGAAAGAAATTTGTCTGACCACAATTCATCGAAAATAAATAACGACAACGAGGCTTTTAAACAGAAAGCTATATCAAATCAAAAAGAAATAGTAGAAGAAAAAGGAAACGAGATAATGCATACATCAACTAATGATCAATATCTCGTAGAAACTGTACCACAAAAATTCCGGTCAAAAGCGCGACGATTGGTTCGGCATTTACGTGGTTCAAAAAACGTTCGGTGGAATAATCGCAGTGAAATTATAATATATGGCGATACCATCCATGGAACTAATATTATCGACATGTTGAATGATGCTATGAGAGGTAGAAAAAGAACTCCTCCTTACGGCCATCGTCAGTTTGCAAATGCCCTTCGTAGTGCAGCAGTACCACGTGAGTTTATTGGTAACAAACGCGTCTGGCACGAAATCGAAAACCGCAACAACGATCAACCATCTTGTAGTACAGTTAAACGAGCACCTAGATATCGACAGCATACACCTAAGACATTATTATTTACCACCACACCTTCATCATCGTCGGATTCGAACAGAGTATCTAACAGTGACGACGAAAACGATAAAAAAGAAATTAATTCAAAACGTAAGAAGATAGTACCACCCCCACCAAGACAGATATTAGCATGGCATCGAATGTCCGGCAGATTACGAAAGGGAAAAAGTCAATCATCGACAAAGAGATACCGATAACCTATTCAAAGAGTGTGCTCGATAACGTTATTGATTCATTACCGTTTGAATTACATATACCAGGATATAAATTTTGTGGACCCGGAACACGTCTTCGAGAAAGGTTACAACGAGAAGATCAAGGTATAAATCCACTGGATGCAGCGTGTCGTTCTCATGATATCGCTTACAGTGATAATTTAGTAAACCGCCGTAAAGTTGATGAAAAGTTAGCAAAAGTAGCGTTTTCGCGCATGCTTGCAGAAAATGCTTCTACAGATGAGAAAACTGCGGCGGCTGTCACTGCCTGTTGTATGATTAGCAAGATTGCATTTGAAAAGATATTTTCGCGTATTAAATCATCTATGACCACATCTAAAACACATTTGAGACGTCTATCGCGGAAGAAGCAAAAAACATCCAACGAACGTAGAAAAAAACATTCAAAAGAAAAGTAAAGAAAATGCATAATATTCTACACGAGATTTATTATGACCCTACTCAGCCATTGGCATATACAGGCTCAATTCGAAATTTGTACCAAGCGGCGAATAAAAAGTTCCAATACAATCAAATATCTGAGTGGTTAGAAGGTCAAGACGCTTACAATCAGCATCGTCGTACGCGTCGTATATTTCGCAGACGTTCTTATAATGTGCGGAATATTGATGATGTTTGGGAAGCCGATTTAATGGATGTGCGTTCTATAAAGACTTATAACAATAAAAATACTTATTTATTGGTGGTAATTGACACACTAAGCAAATATGCTTGGGTAGAACCTATAAGCGACAAAACATCGAAAAACGTTGCTAGGGCTTTCGAACAAATTTTGTTGAAAAGTGGGGGTAGACGACCGATGTCTCTTCAAAGCGATAAGGGAAAAGAATTTATCGGTAATCATATGCAAAATCTGTTAAAATCTAAGGATATAGGATTTAGAACTGTTCGTAATCCAGACATTAAAGCCAGTATTGTCGAACGTTTTATAAGAACGCTTAAGGAAAGACTGTGGCGTTATTTCACGCATACAAATACTTGTCGTTACGTGGATGTGTTACAATCTATCGTCACATCTTATAACAACTCCAAACATTCGGGTACAAATATGGTACCAGCTCTCGTTAATTGGTATAATGCTGCAGAAGCTCGTTCAAATCTTATTCAACGCTATGGTGCTTTGAAACCGACATCGAAACCCCCTAAATATCGAGTTGGTGACTTAGTGCGTATCAGTCGAGCAAAGAATGTCTTTGCAAAAGGTTACGAAGGTGGATGGACTACAGAATTATTCAAAATTATACGCGTATCAAACACACGACATCCGATCGTCTACATACTTGAAGACCTCCAGGGTGAAGACATCGACGGGTTCTTTTACGAGGAAGAATTAAGTCGAGTTCAAAAAGATTTGAATACAGAAGTTTTCGTTGTCGATAAAATTTTAAAAACTGTCGGTGTAGGTAGAAAGAAAAAATATTTCGTACGTTGGACGGGTTATCCCGATAAGTTTAATTCTTGGATTAGCGTAGACCAGTTAAAAATTCGCAATGAAGGAAGAATTTAATATTATTTTACCAAGTAATAGCAGTATGGAACTTTACACTGATAACAGAACCACCAACTTTATTACGCAATTACCACACTATATGCGTTTACAAGGAGAGTGGTGTGTAGCACTTACAGAGATTCAAGTACCTTTGACTTTTCAACATATTTCTGTTAAGGAAGAAGATAGAAGTATTAGATTTACGAGATTTAAGAACCGCCCCACACGGATAGGATTATCAGCTACGCAAAGTAAAAGTGAGAGGATAAATACGGTACAGGTGTCTTACATGGCACCTGGGGTTTATAAGAGCGCTAATGCTTTAATCGAAGAGATTAACAGCTTGCCTTGTATAAAAGGACATCTGATATTTAGTCTTGGGCGCGGTGGCTACGCATCAATTTCACGAATCTGTGATGATGAATGTCTGGATGAAGAACACATAGTTTACCTACCAGGTAAATTAAGAAAGATACTTGGTTTTGATAGTACACCCACTTCTCAAAAGCAAAACGACGCGATAGTCGTGAGTGATAATACTTTAATTTACGGCATACGTCCTGTAAACCTATTCTGTGTTCTACCTTCAATACTAATGGTGTACAGCGATATTTGCGAACCTTATGTCACAGGTGATGTTCAGACTCGTCTATTGCGGGCTGTGCCCTTTAAACACGATGATTATACTTACGGAGATATAAGAATATGCAATTTTTCGCCTGCTGTATATATACCACTGCTCAACGGTTCCTTCCAATGTATTGAAATAGATATAAGGGATGAATATGGAAAATATGTCCCATTTGATTACGGTACACTGACGGTGACACTGCATTTCAAACGTATTGATTAAAGGTAGATAAAATGGCTCATTACGTGGCATACTTTGATAGCCAAATAGGAGGTAATATACATGTGGGAGGTGTGGGACACGGCATCGGTAGTTTTCTTGGTGGTTTATTCAGAAGAGTAATACCCTTTTTTACACGAGGTGCAAAAGCTGTCGGTAAAGAAGCATTACGAGCGGGTCTAAACAATACACCGGTAAAAGAGACTATACGGCGTCGTGTCAAAGAGTCGGGGGCCAATTTAAAGAGGAAAGTAGAAGAAAAATTTGATGAGATGATGGAGGGGTCAGGGTATAAATTTCCGCGATACTCAATTGTTGGTCATTTACCCGGGGACAACACAACAATCGACAATCGTTATCATTTTCGGTTGACTCAACCCCATTCAAGAGTTCCGAAGAAGTTGAACACGAATAGGACTAAGAAAAAAAGGAAGAAGGCGAAATCCCATCGAGATCAGAAAACAAGGAGTAGTCGTAAATATTCAACATCTAATCAGAAGTCAAAAAGAACGCGACGAAAAAACAGTAAAAAAGAAAAATAAGAGTCGTGTAGTATCAGATATATTTAAATAATAGAAAATGTCTCTTTTACATACGCATTCGTGCGAATGCATGAAATCTGAACTGGATCTGTTTACACTACCACCTACTCAGACGATTATTGAGGGTTCTCATTGGGTACAGTATAAACCCGTGTCGGCACTGTCTCATGATTCACCGATTGAATTTGTTTTACCTGGAAATTGAGAAGAATATATTGATCTAGCACACACGATATTAAGTTTGCGTGTAACATTAGCCGCTGACAAAGATATGCCGGATGATATACCACAAACAGAACGTGACACCGTCGGACCTGTGAATAATTTTATGCATTCGCTTTTCAACCAGGTTGATGTTTATTTTAATCAAAAACCGGTTTCCCGCCAAACAACGCATACGCCTACAGATCATATATTGAAACTCTGTTAAATTATGGTCCTGCTGCCAAAGGTTCCCATTTAACGAGTGTTTTATGGTATGATGACACGCCAAATCATATGGACGCGTTTAATAATAATGTGGGGCTCGTTAAACGTCGCAACATCATGAACGCAGGAAAAACAGTAGATTTGCTTGGCCATTTACATTGCGATGTATTTAATCAAGAAAAGTTATTATTGAACGGTGTGGAGGTACGTGTACGTCTCATAAAGTCTCGAGATGTCTTTTGCATCATGGATCAAACGGGTCATTATTACGCTCGTATTGAGGAAGCAAGTCTTTTAGAACGACGTGTGAAAGTTAATCCTGGTGTTCTGCTTGCGCACGCCAAAAGTCTATCGAAAACAACGGCGAAATATCCCTTGACGAGAGTTGAAGTTAAGACTTTAACTATGCATAGCGGGATTCATGGGGGAGACTCTGGACAATGTTATACTAGGACAGTTGCCAAAAAGAGTTGTCGTAGGGTTTGTAGAAAATAAAGCTTTCAATGGCGATCGTACGCTAAACCCATTTAACTTTAAACATTTCAATATCAATTTTCTATGTTTGTATGTTGATGGTGCTCAGATACCTTCGAAGCCATTACAACCCGATCGGGCGTCAAATCTTTATGTCGACGCTTTCCACACAATATTCTCGGGGACGGGTATACATTTTCTTAATGAAGGAAATTCCATCACACGTGACGGGTATGCAGGTGGATATTGCCTTTTCGTGTTCGATTTGACACCCGATCTCTCAGCTAGTGATTCTACTCATTGGAATTTAGTCAGATATGGCAGCGTCAGAATTGAAGTACGATTTGCAACGGCTTTAGCAAGTACGGTCAATTATATAGTTTACGCTGAATACGAAAATATACTAGAAATCGATGCATCCCGAGCAAGTTGTCGTGTGATTTTGGGTCGTCGAATTAAGTACCTGCAGATGGCTCTCTGTATTGCATATTCTTATAAATATCCAACAATTAACTGGAAAGTACAGTTGTCTTTTAGCCACGGCGCACGACGAGACATTAACACAATGGATCTTAGTGATTGACGTACAGTTTTTTAAAGATATAAATAATAAAGTGATAACCGAAAGAGGTGTCCGTTTTGTCTATAAAATAACGACTTTAATCGTGTCACTGGTTAGTCGCGTCCCACCATATTCAGAGGTCGATGTGTTGTAGCCGAGAAGCCAGGAAACAAAATAATTGGTTTAACCAACATAAACCATCATGGTCCTCAGACTGGTTTGACGGTGAAGTAAACCCGATGAAAACAACTCGTTATATAAAAAATTATACGAGAAGTTACGGTAAGTGCTCGAAATATATATGTGCGTGGAATAAGAAAAGAGGATGCTCCTAAACAAGGTGACCGCACGCAATATAAATAAATTTGGAGGAAGATAGGAGTTTCGCCCATCATTCGACGAGCGTACCTTGGGCAGGTAATATACTGCATACAACAATGGATACAAGTTTAACTATTTGGCGCTTTACTTGTGCGTTAAAATAATGCACATCGATTACGACTGTGGATACTTTTCGGCGAATTTAGTAGAAGAATAAAGAAAGTGATAGCACGGACATTCCCGGACATAGTGGAATATTCACTTACAAACAAGTAAATGAGCTATCGTTAGTGATATTAAACACAATAATAAAACGTTCTGCTTTAAAAAACGGGTGATTGTTCAATTTGCCAGACCTGCAACAATGCGCTATAGAGAGTCGGAATAACAACGATATCTAGCGAAGATAGCCACAAACGATTTATACATTATATGAAAGGGGGGGTGGGGGGGGGGGGGGGGGGGGGTGGGGAGCGGGGGGGGCGGGGGGATCTCTAAAATTTTGAACAATGAATAGTTTAGGTACATTTTAAAATCTATATCCGAAATTATAAACACTCACATTACCCGTAAGGTGTATTTCCCGCGGGACGCAAGATACCTCCCGTGTAAGGGGTTAAACCTGCATGCTTTGAAATAAATACAGTATGGGACACGAAAAATAACCAGGTACTCAAAGGGTTGGCTATATATGCCGATATCCTATGGGCAATCAAGTGTATTTTGGACAGTTAACGTGATTTTACCAACATGTCCTGTTGACCTTATCATGATACAAATTCAGTTGAAAAACAATTGGTCGTCAGTTTCGATTGGAAATACGACAACAGACTACACAGTGAAATCACGGATGTCTGTGCTCAATTTTTGTAAAATGTTTCTGCTGTCACATGGAGGTGCTTCGGTCTAGGTCTCAAAGTAATTCCTCTGATATATTTTTCAAGAGGATCTGATTAATAAATAGATATGATTGGCGAAGCGTCCACCCTTAAATAGTAAAAATAGAGGACAATGGCTTAAATGGCAGTCCTGGTATTAAAACTCCAAACTATGCCTACAACAGATGTTATTCCAAAATATGCCAAAATATTTAACGCTATTAGATATATGATGATGAAAATAACACTGAAGCTCGATCACAGATATTATTTTTAAATAAAAAGGTTTGAAGTATTGTGCAGTCGAAGATGAAAAACTCATACTGCAGTAATAACAATAAGTGATTGGGTGGTTAAATAACAATAATGACATTAATTGGTAGCTACATTTAAGTAACTTTTGTCAAGGGGAACTTGCTGATGCTATTATAGGGCCGATCCTGCTAATTAAATGGTGCTTAATCTGACAAACATACCCTTACACTAGCGATGAAAGATAAAAAATAACACAACCATAATCCACATCCCAAAATGCTGACGGTAACGAAGCTTACAGAACTTGGCTCATCAGAGAAGATATAAAACCACTGTCCATCAAAAACTTCCCAAACTTCTTTCAACACAATTACTTCAGAATCGGGTGTACAGTTAAGTTTTGGCTCACGGTATTCGCCGACAATAACCGTACCGACATGACCACCACCGCCCACCCATGCTCTCCTACACCGTTACGAGCCGACGTAAGTGCCCTGTGGTCCCGCCCCCAATTATACGAACACTGTTCCGGCCTCATAACCCCTGTCCCACCCACACTACTTTCACCCTAAAAAAATCCACGAGTGTGTCTAGGAAAAATCAGTCGAACAGGACGGACCGCGAATATGGATTGTAACCCGTGATGTCGTCACAATTGGGGGACCCCGGGCGTCAATCATCGGAATAACAGGCACACTGCGCGCGCAGTCAATTGGATTCACGCGAAAAGTTTGCAGCAACACTTACGGCCATAATTGAAATCGATTTTTCAACGATGATGATTGGGTCTATCAGAGTAGGTCCAAAAAATATATGGAGAAGGTTGGTCGTTACGTTTTACGAACAGTCAAGGTGGGATACAGCCATCGAAGTAGAATACAACCAACGACCCGTGGGTGGTGTGTCCCTGCGGAAACGCTTTTCTGCGAAGATGCATAATTCTAAAGCAGGGTAACATGTTCGACTGTTAGAGTGGGTGTTTCCCGAGGTGCATTCCATAAAAAAATAGATTAATTTGGACAACAAATTGTGAGTTGACGGCGGTCAGTCACAAATGTACGAGATGTTTTTAACGCATGCGTGGAAGACATAAGTGCGTTGTGCCTACATGGCACAGGTAGCAGATATTTAACCAATAAAATAGTTCGCGATAAAAAAACACGATCAAATTGTAAACCGATGATATCTGCAGCAACGAGTATATGACTGCAAGAAGTGAAATATTGTCGAAAGAGTGTTTTTCGCTTGCCATTCTTTTATGTACTAATAAATTTACATTTAGATAGTATTGCAGACAAGCTAAACGAATTGTAAAAAGTGATGTTAAAACATATACAAACAACAGCGAAATATACGATGTTAATTTCCATTTTACCGGAATATGAATTTATATTGTATGTAATTTTAAACTTTATGGGAATTTATTTATGTTAACAAATATTACTATCATACTATTGTTAAGTCAAAATGTGTGAAAATAATAATTCTATCGTTACAAATAAATAGTATGTATTTATTTATCACCTATACACTAATACACGATAGTGCTAAAAAGTTTATATTAAGTATTAGATAATTGAATAGTACATGTACTGGACAGAGTTTTTGAGAAAATTAAATGTAAGCCTTGTATTCATTTTAGCGTAGTGTTTTTTAAATCAGTTGATTGCAATATTATTAGTTTTACTCAACATAATTCAATTAATTTGTAATTTATAGACATTACATATCTAGCGGTTTAATATTTACTTCTCTTTGGTTTACTCGTAATAAAATATGTTTACCTTTGAACTTCTGCATCGTGTGGACTCGATATAAAAATATTGCATATTAAAAGTAATTTTTCACAGATTAACATATTTTATACCAACAACTTGAGAATCCTATTTATTAAAAATCATGTATACGATCACAAACACTGAAAATTCAACGATAATAAATGATTGACGGTAAACGATAAATGTTAATTTAGCTTTACTTTTATATATTCTAGTATTGTGCATCTCATAATATATCTCTACTTGTTTTTTGTGTTTTTTTTCTACCATCGAGATGGTGTAGCCTTCGTGGAAAGTGCAGAATTTCAAAACAAGTGCACGTGTTCTCTCGTCATCCGTTGCTTTTGTAGTAAGATGCATCAGTGATCCCTCTGTCAACTCTCGAGTCGTATCGCCGGATACACAGGGTTTGTAATGCCAAATCCATTTTTCGTTCTGTTTTCTGATTTTTAACGTCTCCGGACGGTCTCAATTTTTATCAGAACGAAACGTATGATGGGCCAAATTCTGCGCCTTTACAAGCTCTACAACATTATTCTTTATGATATTTCGCTTGCATTTTATGGGAAACGAGTTAGACGCGAAAAATTGCAAAAAAAAGGCAATTTTTACCATTTTTAGATCGAATAACTGGTGAAATATTCATTGAGGGTAATATGCTCTTTGAGGTATAGTTGTAGCTCTATAAAAAACCTTCAAAAATCTGCCATTCATTCGTTAAAGTAACTTTTAAAACGAGCCGAGATAGTTAAATAACAGAGAGAGCTATTTCACACACCACTCCCCCCCCCCCCCGCACCCCACCGCGCGAGAGAGAGAGAACGATTGTCACATGATTAGTTTACTGTGGGCACTATGGAGACGTCGCAAACGTGACTCATCGGGGCTCCAAAGAGGTAAGTGGCCCTCGATGAGTCACGTTTGTTAAGACGGTCCATAGTGCCCACATTCACTACTGTTGTTGTTGTGCGTTCAAACTATTTACGAAGATATG